>JAQGBJ010000108.1:0-67279 GCA_034698345.1 Sphaeridia pumilis
AGAGTAACTTCGTTCCTAATTTGATCCAGTTCTTGTCTTAACCTAAGTACCCGTTGTTTGGCTAGAGATACGTCCTGTTTCAGTAAATCTGGATCGTACCTCCCGGAAGTTGTACTTGTTACTGTAAATACCAAAACGAGACACAAGATTACAAAATGCTCCTTGTACGGACAAATCAAGGTTTCATTGTCCAAAAATCTTACAAGAAGTAGTCGACGATGCGGCTTGCAGTCCACTTAACGTTGCATTTAAATGTTGATATTCGTCTTCAGCTAGACCTAATCTCCTCGACTTGACATCCATCGTTTCCTTTTTGGCTTTTAATTCGTCAGACGCACTGGAGAGGTAATCTCGGAGCATCGCTTCCTGGTAAGCTCGCCAACTAACATGTGGATCTTCCATTTGTGTTCGTTCTGAAATTTAGAAAATTATCAAGCTTGTGTCGATTTTATACGCTTAACAGAAATTCTTCTCAAGTCACTCACGGTTTATATGGTCTATGTAATAAACCCCAATTAACGGGTCGTAGGCTTGTTCCCATCCAATCGGCAATTCGTTTCCCACGCAGTCTGCAAATGTCGCCGGTTTCGTTAATCTGCAAACAAACAATTCAGAACATTAATGAATAACTGTTACCATAAAACAATAACCCACAGACTCATCATATCCTTCCAAAGATCACGCCATAGTGTATCAAACTAAATACTCCCAGTGGATGACTATGATTTTCTACTAAAAAGCTACACCTGCTGTTGTTATATCATAAACCTTTTGTCATGTTCCTTGTTCTCACCATAACTCTTACTCGGTCGCTAAACGGAAGTCGATTTCAGGACAAACGTAAATGCCAACTCAAGTCAAGTAAGACCAACTCAAAAATTTAATGCAACTCATCCACCACACCGCCTATTCAGGAAACAATTGCACAACAACTTCCGACAAAACGTGTGAATGCTCAAGTGTCTGCGAGTAGCTACCTTCAAAAGAGGACTTGATTGCATTTAATAGTGACACGCCCTCGCAGATTCCTGCGTCAAGAATCAGGTGTCTCATTATCACAATTACATGTTTTCTCTTGTTGGCCAGCAAGCAAGTATATATGCCGAAACAATAAATGGGCTTACAATCTCAACTTTGTATTCTACAGATGAGTTTTAAAAATCAAGACGTTTGAAATTCGCATTTATTCGCAAACATGCACACCTAATCAATTTCGCAAAGAATCCCACGAGAGTCATGGCAGCCAACACCGCAGGACAAGTGTTTCTTCTTCTTCCAAGAATTCCGCACACGTCAGCATTAGGCTCAAGTTTGCAAAAGTATAGACAAACAGGCGGATTACAAGTCGGATCCGGGCCAAAAAGGTTCGAGAAAAATGTAAAATGTTTCTGACTGAAGTAGTGGGCACGGCACGGGCATACCATACTTTTCATAGTGGAGAAAACACTTTGTGGTCCAAGCATCGACAAGTTTGAAAGCGTAAGATATATACTTCCGACTCGACTGACTCTGCCGAACGAATCTGTCCGTATTACAGGTTTATATGTACAAGAAGGCCGCAAGCGGGATGATAGATGAAAAGAATTTATGGAATGCGTTAATGATATCGCTTCAGGAGGAATGCGAGGACAAGAAAAAGATGGAATACAACACGTTGCGTTGGCAAGATATTCAAACCCACGAAAATGCCCGAACGGTATTCCACATTACGTCGCTTCATATTGCCAACTACCAGCCTACTCAAGGAAGTCAACTTTGCAATTTTTCGCATGCAGGTCTCTCGCTTCATCTGCTACTACCAAAATGAAAGTCAGGTGATGAATTCAGTTGCATCTCAAATAATGAACACACACGCATATGATACCAATCATTCTTTTGATTGCCATGATAACTGTTATTATCATGACTCGATGAAATTTAAGAAATGAAAGGCCACTACTGCCATATTTGCTTCTCGGCTATCATATTTCATTTCGCTTTTCTTCCACTTACTGACTTGCATTAGCCACCTGATTTTTTCACTCGCTGTCGTAAATTATCACGTGATGCTAGCATTCAAGCAGTCAGTCATCTATCTCCATGGTCTCTCCTGGATTTTCACAGGTGTGTTGGCGATCTCAGATTGCTACTTACATATTCCGCCTCATCCAAAAGTCGCTAATTTTTCATTAGAGACGCTTACTACATTCCTGCAAAATTTATTACACGCTCGGATTTATGACTTGCTTCTGCTTCTACTACTACTATCATAGTAGTAGTAGTGTTTGCTGAAGCCGTAAATTAAGTAAGCCTAGGCCAAGAATTCTACGAATTCCAATCTCATCAAGTCACTTACTGTGCAAACCCAGTTTCTATTAGCTCGAGCTTGAGGCATATTTGAAACCAAGTAAGTCTGTTGAGAAAAGTTACGTTACATATATCCGAGCCCCGAGCATGTTAAATTTCTGTCAATCTCGTTCTTGGCGAATAGGCACATTTACACATGTTGCCTTACATGCCGCAATATTGACTTGAGTATAAAAGGGTTACATGTAGTAGTACGGCATATGCGAATTCTTCTTGGCTTGAGATCGTTTAAGAGATGCAGTTCGAGGAAGTGATGGTAGTCTCTATAGTTAGTCAAGTACGGTCTTCGGTGGTCGTACCACGAAGATGGGCCCGTTCCCGATTACCGGTGACGTAAAATCTTTCTCTTCAATCAGAGGTCCGCTCACTCATATATATTGCATTACTTGTTGATCTTACTCTTTTAGTAGGAGGAAAACATCTTTAGGACAAGGTACATTAAGAAATCAGGATTTTATACTCCAACGTGTATACATAAGGCCGTATTCGATGATGAAGAAGAATCTCATCAGGAGAGAGACAGAGATTCAAAGGCAGAAACGTGAGAAAGAGAGGACGAGACGAGAGAGAAAGAAGAGAGAATAGATCGAGATAGTCGGATTGGGGAGAGGGGTAATTATGCATTACCATTGAGTGGCACGACATACCTTTGAGGCCCCCCTCTTTTGAACGTATCCTCTCACAGATATTCTCGCATATAACAACAACAAACGGGGCGGCATAAAGCAAGATGTGATGCATTCAAATACGGATTCATGTACAACAGATGAACAAAACCAAGCTCACAGCAGATGAAATACCAAAACCAGCATACCCATAACAGGCTTCACGGCCGAACCTTTTTTCAAAACCCTAACCGCTATTACGCTATCTTGCCTAAAACACGCACACGGATATGTCCGAGGAGGCCTTCCAAAAATATTTCCCCGCCATAACAATCCAGACTGGGTAAAAAAATCTCCAAGAATGTCCGATGCTGTTCCATAGCAAAACAAACACATGTCCGGGATTTTTTACAACCAGAAACAGCATTTTACTTTTGGATAGGAACGGAATAGGAGGAAAATACATGTTATATACAGACAAATTCTCGTACTTTACGACCTCATCCGACTTTTCCGGCATGAATGCCACTATTCTTCTGCGTACTGTTTTTTATTTCTCCATGAAATATCCGAGGTTAAATATATATGGCTGAGGAATGCAAAAAGTATTTCCCCCCTCTGAGAGAGACAAAGCGAGCTTTTAAAAAATGCTGCTGCAGCTCTGCTGCTGACATGTAGACCAGATTGTCTCAAAAAGGCATTCGGGGTCAGGCGAGAGATTTTTTGAACAACATCAGCTGCATGATAATGCCTTCAAGGATCAAATGTTACAATTGTGTGGCGTGATCGCTCTTGTTATTATCTAGAGCTGGCATAAATGTCTCGACGCTGGCGGTGGCTGCAACAACAAATTCCTCACAAACCTTTGTAAAATTCCAAACAAGCGCGCATATATATAGATAACAACGCTTATCGAGAACCACACAACCATCATAGTCACTAAATTGTTGACGGATACCAAGTTCAGATGAACAGCGACGGCTGAACTGATCAAATCCAGCAGCAATTTATACAACTCTGAGCCAATTTTACTGCACTGTAATTAATATATAACATGACCCAAACCATGTCGGAATGTGGCAACGGTTTTTAGAATCTTGCAATGCAACAAGCAGAAAATTATTGGCAAAAGATACATTACAGCTTGCACGTACTGACAGCATCCTTTCCATCGCCAAATCAAAATCAAATGCGGTCTTTCAACGATGGTCAACCAACGCCATATGACATGCCGCAAATGTTGTGCCAAAAACTTCAAGAGAAAAAGCACTCGTAGCCTCCCCTTGTGGTCAGCTACGTCGGCATTCCGATATGCTTTCAAACAGGCCATCAACCCAATCACAATTTAAATTAATGCCCTGTATTACCGTCACCACCACCATATAATGCCGCTGTAAAAAATTCATAGCCTTAATACGGAAAAAACCATGGGATTGCAGGTCATGCTGATCGGATACACTTGCCGTGTTCTTGTACAGTTAAACGCGAATTGGCTTCTTAAGAGAAAAATTCAGCAGTAACTTTTTTGTTGAGACTTTTTCAAAAAGTATCCTAAGGTTAAATGAGCACGTACTTGAGGCGCCTGGTACCCTATAACCTGAAGCGTACTACAGAAAAATGCAGGGCCGTTTTGACACCTTGCCTCACTAATTGTTCGCTATTGAAAGGTGAGTAACGAGCTTTGGTTTTGAATATAAATGTACTTTTGTGAAGAATGACACCTTACGAGTAAGAATCCTTCCACTGACAAATTGATCGAGAATGCCATTTCCCTAAAGGCTGGTGCATTTAATTGCTTTTTAACGATACGTGATGCCGCTACATATCAGATTTCGCTTGAACTTTGCCTGGATTCTCAATATTTCCTTGAATTTGAATGCATTTCGGAATCAGAAACAATTTTTGGAGAATCAAATTAGCAATACTATCTGCATGGAACGTAGGGAATACAGATCGAGGACGCTTAACGACTGATTGCTGAGAGCATTCAAATATGCAATGACTACAAATTTCTTCCATGACTTTTGCTGTTCAAGAAAGATAATCAAGAGCTTTGGAATGCATAATTAATATGAATTCAATTACGATTTGTTGTCTGCAGGACAAATTGAGAGAATAAGCATCGTAGATGGGATCAAAAGGACAATCACTTTGCAAGCATTTTAATTCGATATTATGATTCAAGCTCGCGCCGCCGATATAATAAGTGGACGACAAAGATAAAAGCAAAGCAAAAGGAATTTTCAATCCGATCCACTACTTACTAGACAAACCAAAAGACACTAGTCTCACTAGAAATTCCACACGTTTCGCACAGTCCCGCTAATACTCTTTATATGCGGCTTAACGACAGTTTAATCAACATTCACGCGACTACCAGGAAAATGCAGAAAGTCATAATGTGAATGAAAATGGCAAAAGGTTTTGGTTGATGCAACTGGCATGATATTGGTTCAGCAGACACTCACTTAGCAAAATACAACTGCATACTGGAGATTACGGTGGTATAAATTTATGGATGATAAATTGGCATACCTATCTCTAGGGTCAATCCATGATGTTTGTTGATTCACATGGTCAATAAAATAAACTTTTCCATCATAATCCCTGGCCATATCCCAGCCGGCGGGGAGCGGAATTTCTCCAGTTCTCTTCTTAGGCATGATTATAGACTTGTTTTTGAATTCGCTCCATATACATAATTCACCCGAATTTCACCACCGGGGAAATTCGTATTCACCACAACCACCGTTGCTCCGATCCAAGGACGGACACGACGACATGAGTAGGACGAAAGGACATTTCAAAACATCTCGCGTTCCAAAAACATTTGATAAATGAGCAATTCAGCATTGGCACTTGGAGAAATCACTCGGTCGATTCATAACTTGGGCACATTAACAACTGATTTTCAAAAAACACTTGTTGTTGGCATTTCCTCTTCTTCGTATGTCAGTCTGGCCGTCGTCCGTTTATCATTACACACATTCGCCACTTGTTACACAATTTCACCCCTTTTTGCACTCACGGATTCGAAAATAAGCCACACCTCGCCAAATTGTCCAACTTTTAAAGTTTCGTAAAGCTACATTTTTCTAATAAACCTATTACGTTTACGAGCTAAAATTACAAGATTAAAAATTTGGCTGTATTGTGAGAATGTACACGCGCTGGCTGTATTTGACTTACTACAGCTACGTTAAGTTGCAGGTTGCCTCTTAACTGTGCTATAATCTTAACTTGTTTGCTCCTTGTTCGCTGTGGGGCAGGCAAGTTGGGCCAAGTGGAGACTGACTCGAACGACTTGTGTATTCCAATATAGGAAAGCCAGAGAGCTTTTGGCGTTTGTAGACGGAACAAGTCCGTAGAACAAGTCAGGCAACATCTCGTTTCTCTCTTGATCTCATCCTCTTTCTCTCCCACATGCTTCCAACATTACATATTTCCCTCGCTCCTCATCTTCAATAAAAATTATAGTGGCTTGATTCGAGATCATTTCCTCACACACATGCCAATGCATTGCTCGTCCACTTCATCCCCAATCGCTCTTTTGACCGCATCTCGCATGCAACCGTACGAGCTGTTGCTCATAATGGACATTACAACCCTGAACCCAGAGGGATGAAAACGATAAGAATTTTTTGGCATTTTACCTCACAGACAAATAAAATACTGCAACTGAATTAGGCAAGTCCAGCGAATTTGTTTCGTTTAGTCATCACAAATTTGACGTAGAGTGTGAGTCAAGGGAGTACTTTCTCTCTTAGGGACTGGGAGAAATTCCTAACCGCCAAAAATAACGAAATGCACAGAGTTTCCTGCAGTTCCCACATTTTGCTGAAATATGCATGGCGGAATCCTGTATTCAGAAGTTGGCTTCAAAAATTTTGTAAACTATTTCTGTACAATGAATTACGATACTAACTATAAGCCAAGTTTGGAGCAAGAATTATTATGATCGAATGCGTTTTGATCCATCGATATGAATGAGAGACGTGGTAACAATGCTTATTGTTGTCGCCAAAGGAAGCCTACATACGCATTCCAATCCTTTTATGCACGATTGAAGCAAAAGGTATGCGTTCTTTGTAGAGCCAAAAAGTTTGTAGTAAGTTGGTAGCTGGTAGTAAACAGACAGAGTACATGAAACTATACCAATGCTGCTGCTACAACTGAAAGCAATCTGTACAAATGCTTTCAAGTCAACCTTCATCAATTAGTTTACGTATACACATCACTGGCACACCTGAGGGTGCATTGAAATTCCTCAGTCAGTGCCAGTATATCCTTGTATACCTGAGCGTGAAAAGCATCTCATATCGATGAGCTTGTTGGTGGATAGCATGAGTAGATAGGATACAGAATAATAATAATCGTTGTTGGAAATGCTTGAGGCATGTAGCAAAAGCCGTTTACTTTTTGATATATGCCTCTAGGCGGGACGGACTTTGAGATTGTCTGTGTGTATAATACTATTTGGCCTTCCTTTCCTGCCGCATTCCTGACTTCCCATTAACTTTATATGCGTTCGATCAAACACTGATTGCTCCTATAACGCTTCCTCTAGCGTCGACCTGTACTCTCAGTCAGTCAGTCAGTCGGCTATAATGTAATATACAGGGATGTTATTCGAGTAAGCGGCGAAGATTATAGTCAAGTTGCATGCGTGTGTTGGGTATGCATCAACATTTCAAAGTGGTTATAAAGGAATTGTGTTCGAGAAACCAGATTCTTTTGCAAGACCAGGATTTTAGTTGGGAGCTGCTGGTGTGAGAGACGCTTCTGGCAGAGCTGTGGAATGCAGGTTGCATAAAGTAGGAACCTCGTCATGACTTCAATTCGCTAACATGCAATGAATCATGATTGTGGCATAACGTCAAGAAGACATACCTTACTTGAAACTGGCTGAATGATTGAATTCACCTTTAGATCTAGGATCCATCTGAAAAGTTCTGTAAGCCCGCCAGGTACAGAAAGTGTATAAACGCCATTTGGCATAATCAAGGCTATAAGAAAGAATTCCAGTCATCACTGACTAAATTCGTTCGGATGTGTGTAAAATATTCTAGTACGGTTAAATTTTTATTGTATAGCGTCGTTGGCGAATAATTTATTTGACAAAACCCAATAACCGGATGAAAAGAAAAGAGGATACCAAGAGACAAATACGTTATGTGCATTGAAGTTAGATGACCATGTCCATGCCCTACCGCAGTCTCACCTTGCTCTAGCGTTGACGATGTAGCTTTACTTATAGACTGGAATGTAGGAAAAAATAAATTAGCAAACTATTTTCGTCCTCCTGCAATAAATAGAATGTTCCTTCTTGTGCTTTCGTTTCATGTATAATGTGAACGATATGAATAAAATGAATCAAAAATTACATTGTTTTTTAGTTGGCGAAAAATAGACGAGATCATGCGCGATACTAATGTAAAAACACAAAGCCAAGCTTGGAGTAAAAAATTCGCAGCTGGTTCCATGGAATGCTTGAAAAAAATGGACAACACCTCTCACAGGTAAGTCCATGGTAAACTACTCCTGGCGCTGTTCTTGAAGGTGACGAAGACGATGACAAGTTACGTATTCATGTGAGCCATGAAGCATGCGAATTCATAAGGCTCTTTGTTTTGGCAGTGTACACATTGGAACAATTATATAGTGACGTTCGATTCTTGATGCATCATGCTGCAAGAATTTCACAGACACGACACGACGTTAAGGCCATTGTGTATTCGATGGAGCCTTTCGACAAGACCATGTTTACCTTCGGATTGTCAAGTTTATATGAGCGAATAATAAGCGAATGGTCGTGACAACTATAACGTGTACTTGCAATGTCGCTCAATGGCGGAAAAGCTTGATCCTGCGGAAGTTCTGATCTGATACATGTATCAGTCATGTACCTGTTCAGAGATCGTCAAGCTTTCAAGTTACATGAATCATGCTGTTTGTTGTGCTTTGAAGTGATCAGTCAAATCCCAAAATGTCAATGCTTGTAAAGCTCAGTTTTGCTGATAAAGTGATTGATTAAAAAACTTTGAAAATCTACAGCGATTTATATACGATTAGATTGCAAATGACCTTCAGCCGTCAGATCATCATCTCTAGGAATGTCAAGTACTGGCAGATTTGCAGCTTTGCAAAAACCCAAAACAACTTCTAAACATTTGTGAATGGTTCAAGTCGTCCTGGCCTGAATGACTAGCTCAACCTTTGGACCAATCTAATGCTTTAATGACGCGGGTCTTAAAATGTAGATGTTTTTAATTTGACTTTTGTGCGTATTACTACTGACAAGCTTTGGGTGGGAAATCGCAAAAAACGCGCTATTGTTCACCTGAAGAGAAGTAAAGCCTTGTCGGTTTACAATGAGTAATTGATGCCGAATCTAACTTTGGTTCGAAACGTTCGAGGTGCTCCTTTCGTAGCCGTGTTCATGTAAGCATCGCCATCTATCCGCCGGCTAGAAAACGAGTAGTTTTCTTCCCTTTCTTTTTTCGAACAAAGGGAGCGAGAGAGTCTAGCCCAGAGAAATCACAGTTTTGCGGATATTCACAGCATTCCCGTACATGCAATGCAGTTCAACACTTGTGAAATTTGGCATCCGACAAAATCCATTTTCTAAAGTATGTAATCCAAAGCTTAACAGTCCAAGAACTTTGGATTACATTACAACAAGAGTCTCAATTTTCGCCTGGTGAAAAAACAATAATAATAACCGTCCATTATACAGAAATATATCTTATCTAAAAGCTTTGTGAAATGAGGGTGAAAAAGTTTGCAGAATTGTAACATTTTGTATGGAATATAAAAGCGAACGCTCGTAATTTCCCATGTCACTTTTGCTTTATACTACCCCAAATTTTTGCAAAAGTTCTAGCGACACGTATTACCCCATTCAAATCGCCTGTACATGTTCACATTCTTCACAAGTAACTTTACAAAAACCTTGTTGTTTCATTTTATCATATAACATCTCCAGATTGCCTGTAGTATTCACATTTGTGAAGGTTGCAAAAGGAGCCTCAGTTGTTTCCGACCCTGACACGTAGCTTGGCTGAAATCGTAAAACTAGAACATTTCAAGACCGAAATCAATCTCGGCACACTATCAGGAAATGTCATCCTCATGCCGAGCCCAACTTCAGCTGAAAATACATTCCTGGTGAAAGCACAAGTGAAATGGTTTCGAATTTGACACATAGTCGTCTTCGCCACATAGAAAGCTTGCACTTCACAACAACAACAAGCCCTTACCAACATTTGCCCTAATCCAGTTGATGGAAGGAGACAAGGAAAACTCGGCATGGGCAGAGGGACCACAACCATCTGCAGTACACAGCAAGTACACAGCACCTTTTATACAAAATGAAATCTAACTAAAGCAGCTTATAACTTGAGGCTTACAAACAAGATTTCATCGTTATTAGAGTGCAGTATGTGTATATTTGCGGATGAAGTATGTGCAAGCGCCTCTTTTGTTCAGTCACTTCGCTTCAGAAGCTAATGACGTCAAAAACGGTATTGCTGCGAAAAGTGTCGCTACCTGAACGCTGGCCGGTGAGCATTTTGTTGTTTTTAAAAATTCCGATTCATCTTACTTTGCTTGGTAGCTAGTCTAAAAACCTAATCTTGGTTTCAAACTTCTGATGATTTTTCCGATTTTGTCAGCTTTCACATTCGGGCGAAAGAGAGCTTTCACAACATTCCGCTTCACAACCTTAAATCCGTCCTTGTGGCTAGCTGATAAGAAAATGACGAAACAAACAATATTGTTGTGAGCAATAAATCTTCAAATTCCCTCATGGCGATTTCCACAAACCAAAAAAACGGTCTTTGCATTTCTTGATCGCCTACGTATACAAAAGCTTGAGGGATTTGATGGCAATTACTGAAGTAAGTCGTAGGTGCTTCGGGAGCAATCTTGGAAAAAGCTTGATAATGATCATTACTTGATTGACTCTTCATTAATCTTGCCGTGCTTGATACATACATAGGAATACTTTTCCTCAGATTTTTGGTCCGCAGCATGGACGCCGGAGGGAGGCCATGGCTATTGCTAGCTTTTTTGTAATCAATTTAAGAAAGTAACAGCTTGATACAGCTACATATGTGCATATATGGTTGTTTATGAGATGGTTCATGCACCAATATATATACCCAAGGACTTTGATGTTGGGTATGCGGGTATTTCGCCCGATTGGCCTTTATATTTTATTCGATGGATACTATGCGCCAATATGACATAAAAAATGAGTGTGCGGTCAATGTTTTCCCCCAAAAGATGTGTTGATACCAAGCGCATATGTATCCTGCTTGACAAAATTAACGCAATATCCAAATGGACCATCCATTTCCCATAAAATTTGGTCAGAAGAAAAATTAATTGTGCTATAGCACAGTGGAGTTTAATACATGTAGGCTGCTGTACTTTGGTTCAGTGAATACAGGGTAGCTTGACGGCAGATTAAATTAAGGAAGAAAATTTTGGTATCAGCATAGGGTATATTTCAGTATCTAGAAAGATGCAGGAGTGAAAGTTTTAGTTGCTTTCGTACGCGTATTCCATTTTGATCAGTGTCCGGCTTCAAATAGCATCGATTTTCTCAAGTTGATATTCCGCAAACGACGAAAGGAGCATGCAAACGCATACACTAGAAGAGATCTTTTCTTCTTGTGCGTCTTCAAAGTGTCAAAGTATCCATGGCAGCGGAAGTTAAAAACCCTTATACTATTACACCTCTGACGTCCTCCACTTCCTGTTGATTCCCCGCTGGCCAAAAGAAGCAATTTTTACAAGAACAGCTTTGAGAGTGTCAAAAGTGAAATATGCTTGTGGTTAACAGTGTGTGGCCATTCAACTAGCCACGGTGGGATTATTTGGCTTGGCCGCTAGCGCTGGTTTTGGCTTTGATCATAGGCTTCCATTGGATTGTGTCTACATACAAGATTTCATGACTTGTAAGTGCAGTATTTTGCTGAAGACATTGTCTATTACTGCTCACTATTGGTTGCTAGGGTTTCCTCGTACATGCTTTTATAGAATGCCTTTGGGAAAGTGGAAAAAGTACTGTGAGGGGCAAACAGCTGAATATGAAGAAGGAGGGATTAGTCGGAAATGAAAAGACAAGATAGCGGGTAAAAGCTGAAGCTGGAGATGTATGTAACCTTTCTATGTACTCCGCCACCCGTCATTTACTACTGTATTTATCAGCTAAGTTGAACAAGTTTCCTGAGAAAATCTACTAAGGGCAAAAATGGTCACGAAGGGAAAAAAGTGAGCCGGGGAAATTGCGTCAGCAAAAGGGTGAACGGACAGATATATTCGAGTGACAAAAAAATTGGAGAGGATTTTTTCATGTTTGACAACATGCATTCAAATTCTTTATTCGTACTTATAGAACAATAAGATTTCTCTCTTTGAGGTACATTAACAGGAACATCGACTAAACCTTGAACAACATCAACAACATCAAGGATATCAATAAAGTAATTAACGATAACAATAGTCTTGAGATTATTACAATGATACTGGATTACGTCACAGATTTTATTTCACAGTTTTTTACGTTAGACAGCATGTTTATGGAACACAGACTTGACAAATTCATTCCGGTAAAGTCCTTTGAGGACTCTTTTTATATAATAATTCAACTGGCGACGATGACTTGAGCAGGAGACATTTTTAATTCAGCGTCTTCAGCCAGACCAGGGTTGGCAGCTGTCCCAGAAGCGTTCGCTACCTCATTCATATTGTTGCACTGATCCACCGTCGGCGAGCTCCCTGGAGGCATGTTTACGCTCACATCATTGTCATCCACAGCCGTGTTATTTTCACCATCTTCTTCAAGTGACACTCGCTTCTCTCCATGAAGCCAGTAAGTTAACAGCTTTCCTTTCCCCTATTTTCACACAAGAAAAATCCCAGTTTGTAAATACTTCTTGAATCCATTTACCTTTTCCCATCATCGTCCTACGCAACCGACATGAGCCGAATCCTGTATACACCTTATGAATAAGTCCACAAATATATACACACTCACACAGACTCTAAATCAACACACTCACGAAGGAACAGTCTTGTATGGAATGTAGTTAACCATGTCCAAAGCTACCTAATTCGTTCGTGCGTAAATCTACAGCAAAATGGCGAATTCGAATGAATAGGGCGTAATCAGAGCGGCATAAATGGGAAAATAGGTGGTATCCAAACAGAGCGAGTAAGAACTACTCCAGTCGGGAAGATTTGCACCATGGTTTACGGACGTCCTACTTATTTTCTAGCTTCGTCTTTTGTACTGAGAAATTGCAAATACTGCTGCCTACTGATTTTCAGAATATCTTGATAAATTTAAGACTTTTTTCTTTAGAAAGGGATATTTTGGGCACGAGCAACTTCCCTATGTGCTATGTACTACTCCCAACCTCCAGCAGATGGAACTCCAAAATAACATTAAAGTGTCGCACAACTTACCTTCATCTCCACTTCTCCTCGACATTCCAAATCGAAAGTTTTGTAGTGATCCAGGGCGGCTTTTGTCGTTGGACTCACGTGAATTTTCAGAGCTGTAGGCAAACAAGCTTCAAATTTAATTTTTGTATTCATAACATGGAGCACATGGCGGGTCACGCATTGTCTGTTGAAAACTTTTTCTTTTGAAAACTTTTTCCAGTTTCAATTATAGTCTAATGGAATATGTGATAGATTTTGTCCATTTAGACAATACAGTGAGCTCAAAACTCTTGAGGAAATTTGGTTGGCCCAGTTGACTGGATCGTCCTTGAGCGTTACATACGGAAGGATGGTATAAAGGGCATTCATCGACTTTTTATGGCGCCTTTTGCGTTAGACTAAATCTTGGGGCTTCTTGAATTATAATTAATATCCTTTCCATGCATATCCCGTTTATCATGTTGAAGTACGAAATCAAATGTTGGGGAAGAATTTATGCGCGACTTACGTTGTCCATTTGACTCCATTCGGGATGCTGTGTTGACTGTATCCCCAAATAAGCAAAATCGTGGCATCTTGAGACCAACAACACCAGCGCATACAGGCCCTGGAACAATAAATACAGTTGAAAAATTATGCATCAAAAACCGTCTTGTCGTAATCCATTTCTGTTTTATTTATTGTCTAAACGGCCATCTTGGGATCGTCTCAGTAAAGCACCACTGCATCACTCGTTAATTCGCTACAATTATGATTTCCAAATGATTTGTGCTAGCAGCAGCAGCTATTATCTAAAGATATGCACAGTAAATATGAATTGAAGTTTTAAACTGTTGAGGAAAAAATTCAGCAAACTGGTAGGTATATATATTAACTCCAACACCATTGAACTAACTGGTCTGTAATCAAGATGATCTTTTCGGGAATGATATTGCTTCGTGTTTAGAAAACGCTCATCATCTGACACCGCTTTTATAATCTGGCATTGTGGGAGAGATAAACTGCTGATCGAGACCTTTCAGTTTGTGGACGGGAAATGGCAAAGAGAAAGAGGTTTTCCTCGATTAGTTGATTGGGTGTCTATACATAAGAAAAGCTTACTAAAGTACATACAAGCCATAGTAATGTATATAAATCTGGCGGTTGCAGTCGTTGCGATCGGATTGGCAGCGAAAATTGTGATGGCTTTCACACGCTCTCAATCATCTTACCTGTGTGCATGCCGATTCGAAGTTTCAGCTGGTCTGTGGGCTTGTGCCGAATGCGAAATTTAAAGACTGCTTCTCGTAGAGCCAGCGACATCCTGGCAATCTCACGTGCATGGTTGATCCCGTTTCGCACCGGAAGCCCAGATACGACCATGTATGCGTCTCCTATTGTTTCAACCTGTTCAATAAAAAGGACAATTTTCTTTTAGCACCATTAAAAGCAGGCTTCAAAAATAAATCCATTTTCAGAAGCATGAAATACTTAAAACCCACGTTGAGCCCTGAACGTGCATATCTTGTCAGTGGTTGAAATGAAAAATGTTTGCCAATGAATCGAACAAAGTCGCTTACCTTGTAGACGTCAAAGTTTTCTATTATGGAGTCAAAGCAGGTATACAAGTCGTTGAGAAGATTAACAACCTGTAATTCCATTAGGGCCAAAAGCTTCAGTTAATATCGATCACAGACTTTTAAAATGTAAATCACAAGGTGAAATCTCGTACTTTGGCGACATTGTGAGAGAAAACGATTATGTAATACAGTTACGTCAATGAGCATAATCAGAGAAAACATTCCTCACTGTTTATGGGCTTCGACAGGAGACAAACGCAATCTGTTTTCAAAATAAACAACGGACTGCCGTCGCCTCCCAACACTGAACACAATGTCAATATAATTTACTTTTATTGGCTCCCAGTGTCAAGTAGTGGTGGCAGAGGCAATCTATTGTTAATTTGCGTGGAGATTAAAATACAGATGGATAATGTACCTATGCTTTTCATCGAGGGGCCTTTGCTATGGATTACCAGAATCACGAGTAAGTTTATATACTATACTCTGGCAACTCTGAATTCTCATGAATTCCCAAAAATCCACAGCTTCTTCCGCGACAATATCCGGTACAAGCGAGGCTAACAAAGGAAATCTGCGGAACGAATTTCCTAAATGATCACAGAATGATTTTATCGTAAACTTGATTTGGAGCCGTTTATCACTAGCGAAGTGAAACACGGTTTTTTTGGCATCATTAGCTATTGTAGTGAGAGGGTAAGCCTCGAGCGTTGGAACAGCCTGAGAGTTGCTTTCACAAAGACCTAGCCAACCGTTGAGCGTAATCGTTTTCTCTCGAATAAAATTATCGTTTAGAATCAAAGTATGTGGTACCTCAAACGGAGTACTTTCGGCAGATAAACTGGTGAATCCAACGATATCGGAAAAGTAGACTGTAACGCTCTCAAATGTCTCGGCAATGACCGGTTGCCCCTGTATCAACTGACGGGCTACAGATCTGAAGAATTTTAATCAGAATTACAAAACTTTGTGTTGATCACGCTGCCTCTCAAGAAAACAAAAGTTTCTGTACCTGGGTAAAAGCTGGTATAATACTTCTTCGCATTTCCTCTTTTCCTCCAGATAATCTTTAGTTCGTTCCTGAACGACACTTTCCAAGTTGTTTGCGTACTGCTCCATACGGTTCAACAAATTATCCACGAGACTTGAACCATGTTCGTTCCTGCAAGAAGAAAGTCAAATGTCTTATACTTGCCTGGACCACAGTGATATCGCGCAGGTATAAATATTTCAACATTTGTGAATAGCTACACATGTACATAGAGAGAAATAACATCCTGAAATTGGAAACTTTGAACCATGCTGCAACATGTGTGTTGTTTATTTCGACCAGCAATTTTGAGGCTGAAGTTACTTTCCCTTTGAACAGCAAATGCTAGCAAATTTGCCAAAAACAAGCTTCCTGGACACGGTTCCATCTTGTTTACTTAAAGTATATCAAGTTAATTATTAGACGAGATACATTCATCAACTACAGAGACAAGTGCGGCCTTAGGCAACACCGCAGGTTACTGCAAAAAGCAATTTGCCAAGCTTGTGTTTCCCGGACCACAGGCCGTTTCTAGTGCCTCTTGGAACTATTCCGAATTATGATGGCATCTTTCCCACGCTGGCTAACCAAATGTCAGAAACTTGAGCAAGGAAATAATAAGTCATCCGCCTTTCAATGAAAACTTGCTGACGTAACAAGGAGGTCCATATCCTCCGACCACTTGACAACCCTGCTGGTTCTTGGTTAGATTTATAGTAAAATTTAACGTGAGCCCTGTTCGTAGTTGGTGGAATGGTCTCAAATTTTGTTGCTGAAATTCGCTTTCGACCTTGGGCTGGAAATTTAATGCCGATCAGTAGCCAATATATAGCCTTGTTTTCCTTAAACGCTTTTCGAGACGGTGAACCACAGCAGTTATCAAGCAGCGCTGACATTAAACGCAAAAGAGTTGTGCAATAGATATCCATTAATCATTTTGCAGAAACAAAAGTTTACCGATTGAGTCTCCGCAATGTCGCCTTGAGGGTTCCAAACTCTGGGCGCTCGATGGGGTCTTCGGCCCAGCACTTCGTCATCATATCTATAAAACTTGGCTCCTCCGCCTCAGTCTCAACTGGCTCCAGCTCTGGCCGTAGGGCTGTTTTCATCTTCAAAGCTTGAATTATTTCTGAAAAAACAAGTTAGTGTGATGGTACTTACTTGGCAACTCATTCAATTAGGACGCTGCTCATCCCTCATATCGAGCTCTTTCATAGTAAGCCAACTTGAACAACAAACTTTTGCCTCACTAACCTTGAGGCGAATAACCGTCTTTTGTAGGAAAGGGTCCTCGACGTGCTGCAATTTCATGAAGGATAATTCCAAAAGAGTAGACGTCTCCCTTTTGTGTTCCTTGCGGGGGCGGGTCTTCTAATCGAAGCAGCTCTGGGGCTGTCCAAAGTTTACCTGGAAAAGAAAGTATTGTGAACAATAGCACTTGGAACATTGTCTTCTTCTCCAAGCCTATTTGCTTTCACCGCCCAAGTCTGCATGCCCAGACCGGGGTTGTCTTGGCAAGTGCATTGTGACAACTGATGCAGTACACGCCACTCTCCTGTTGTATCGCTATCGCTACATAAACGTTCTTGTTCTTGTCTTTTTTGCACCCAAGTCACATTGAAAACTTTTGCTATATAAGGTCTTGCCAGATGCCAAGTGAGAAAGCTGATGCTGACAGCGGCAGGAAAGATTCTGCAGGAAAAAGCGCGGTACATGAGGATGTGATTCATTGCCAACGAGAATTTTGTCCCTGCTCTTGGCTTCTAAGCGTGAAATAATTTTACCAATGCTTCGTAATAAATCATTGAAATATTGTTCCAACGTTGCTTACGTCTCCAGGACGCATAAGAATTGGCATCGTCCGCTTCTTCTGGTTCTGGCCATCGGAGACTATGAAGTCCAAAATCTGTTACTTTGAGTACGAACCGGGAGTCGACCACACAGTTGCTTGATTTCAAATTTCCGTGCGAATGTATTTCACTTCCGTGTATGTAGTTCATTGCCTGTTAATAAATGCATATTTTACATTCATATAACAAAAGACATTTAAGCATTCAAAGTTTATCTTTATAGACAGACGGATTGAACGAAAAAGGGGGATCAAAAGCAAGTATGAATTCATCACTGGGATTGGCAGCCAAGAGAAAGGTAATTTTGGCAGATTGTTTTCTCAATCTCTTTGGGAATCCTCAAGCTATATTTTTTGAATTTGTGGCCACACAGTACACAGTCAACGACAAGAAGCCGGAAATAGAAAATTACACATGTGCAACCTACCTTGACAATATCTTGCATGAGGCTGTACCGGAACGTCCAGTCGAGTGTAATTTGATCGTTTTCGAGAATATCTTGTAAGCTTCCTCTGGGGCAGTATTCGGTGAGCAAGTAAAAATGAGGAGCATCAATAGAAGCTCCGACGAAGCGCACCAAGTGATCGTGTACCAAATCTTTCATCTGCAATAACAGCAACAACAGATTCCCAAAATGCAGCTTTTGTTGGCATTCCGCAAAGCCGTTGGATCAACAACATGATAGTCAGTCAGTTTTCGCCAAAGACGAAGTAAGCAACAGTGAGCATATTTTCGGGGTTACTGACAGTGAAGCATGCAACGCACGTAGTTGTATTGTCTTAAAGCCGCCTTCGAATATATTCATCTCGAAGAATGCGACTATTAAGGGAGCCGACAAGTCCAAGACTTCTTGTACTTTGCAACATAAACTTGAAAAGAGCTCAGAAAAACAAAAACAAGCTAGTGCTGCTGCAATGGTCGAAAAGACAGAGTTTTGGTCATCAATTCAAGCAGCTCCAGCTATGCCAAAAACTGCAGCCCATTTCGGAAACATTTACAGCATGAAAAGAATCTACAATTCACAAAATGGCTTTGCAAGAATAAATTACACGATTAGGCCATCCACATACAATATAGTATGAAACGGTGGTCGTTGTTGTCCCTTCCCGTAAATCTTGCTATACTATCCGATTAATTTCAACTGTACTTACATTCTTCAGCTCCAGCATCAGCCCACGACTTAGTTCGATGCGTTCCATGTTTATCTTCTTAATAGCCACTCTGCACCCCTAAATTATTAAAAGCCATGAACCCGGATTAATCTCGAACCCCCACAACTTTTACTTTCCAAACTTGTTCCCACAAAACCCATTAAAAGTCATCTCCCCTCACCACCACTACATTATCAAACCAAAGTGACTTACCTTGTAAAAAGCCGTTTTCACGTACAATTGACTGTCTGGTCCGCAAGGTGCCACTGAATCTGCCGAGTATCCACTCTGCATAATCGAGATTTTATGTTAGGGTGATTTAATTTGAGTGAAAAACCCATGTCCTTATGTTTACACAGGCATGTACTATTCCGAGCATATTTGCCAATTTACAGCTTACGATTATAGAGTTGATACGAGATCCCTTTCTTCTTCCCCCACGGCCATCACCACCTCCGCCATCCAACAGAACATCCGACCAAGCTACTTTCCACGTCATTGATGCTATCTCCGCTTCCAGTTTATGGCGCCTGAAGGACAGAACAAAATGCGTCGGTCAAAACATTTGGTACTTCACTTCCGCACTGTCAACAAATGTTGGAATTTTCCCATCTGCTACCATGTTTGTCACATCACATGTTTTCGCTTCTTTGGCAATTCTTGGCTCCATGGAAATACCTGCCAGACTCGACTCGCTTTCTTGCAAACTCGTCATCAGACGCATTCAGCTCACTGACGCAAGTAATGAGATAGACTGGACATGTTCTCTTGCCCAGCTCCAACATTCACAACACGCCTTTCTTGATTCCCTTTGAACATTTTTAATCAAACTCTATCCCTTCTCAAAAGAATCTCTAAATGAATCTAAAGCTTGCTACCGAAAAGATCCAAATGCTTGCGGCCTCCTGTAAACACTCCTTCTACGACTTTTCGACTTGGCCACTTGAGCAAACATGCTCGACTGGAAGAAACAATCCTTTTGCTCCCTTTTGAGACGGTCAGAAACAGAATCTTTTGTATGTCCTCCTAATGTTTTTATTTCTTTCCTTGGTCGGATCGGAACCTTCACTCAATAGCAGTGTATGCATACCATCTCATTCTTATTGCAGCCGCTTTCACCTAACATGTATGTATTTCCTCACAGCTGAGCAATTGGAAACCAGTAATCCGTAAAAACCTCGACTCGGAAACCTTTTCCCTTTTATTCAGCCAGCTCACTTGCACAAAATCCATCTTTTACGTTCTTTTCGTCATATGCAACAATTCCCATATTCATTCTTTAGGATTACTTAACCCGGCTATATTTCGCACTGCAAATTTGAAATTTGCAGCTCGGCAAATATTCGAACACATATTCAGAAACCAGAACGTAAACAAATGCACTTTATTCATTGTCTCTAATTAATCAACAACCGACATTTTACGGTTGTGCCCTTTACTTTAGCTCACACAGATAGACGATCTACATATTTATCCATGTGCCTGTGTATCTGATAAAGCTTTTAGATTCAAATCTGCTGCATAAGTTGATAAATTTATAATCAATGAAAACCTACTATATTCCCGAGGTATCAACAGAGGAGAGTAATTTTTTACGCTTTTGGATCGATGATAAAAGTATCGTGTTACGTTTCTGGAATCTATCAGATGTGTTCAACAGGTGTACTTTTGATTGAAAACTTCATGTTAAGTATAAGAAAATTGAAGATCAATTTCATATTTGGATGGTGAATAACTTTCTCATACCTGTATAGGACGAAGAAAGCAATGAGACAAAAAACCAGAAGACAGCTCAATATCACAACGACGATCACGTATTCCGGTGTAGCTGAAAATGTAAAAATCGAAAAAAAATTAGGTTGTTTCGAGCGGAATAAGTTATGCATAAATGTAACTTTCTTCCCTTACTTGGACAACCCGACCCATCAAAGCCGCATTCGGGTTCATCTGGAGGAGGCCCTTCTCTATCGCCAGCCCAATGAATTTGGCGGACTACGGTGATTTCCTTGGTTTTCCCAGAATACCATGCTGCTTCCTGTATAAATCCAATAAACAACATGCACTCAGTCAGAGGCAGATTCAATCTGGTACATACGTTGGTCGGGGAAACAGCACGTAGCATTACTAATGTTATCAGTCTGTCCCTTCCTTGCATCATTCTCGAGACTTGTTTTTGGTTTTGCTTTTACCAGGACATAAGAAGGATCTTCTTGCCGCTTTCTTTGTCATTTGACTGTGTGGAGCTGCTATAAAATATAAAGGTGTACATACACGGTACTCAGTCAGTTTTTATGAACTCAATTTTCTTCCTTAGAGACTTGATTTAAAAAGCCCATAAGTTGATTTCGATTCTGACAGCGCTTGTTGCTTGGAAACTGTTTCGCTGAAGTTGCGCCTATAGTTGCGAAATTGCACAAAACGTTGGGCTATGGAGGTTGAAGATTAAAAAGAAAAGACGGTCTAATGGCAATGGAGAAAACAAACTATGGGGCATTATACAATACAGGGTAATATACTATAAAAGGCTAATTCCTTTCCGCTACTTTGTACAAGAGGTTTGGTAGAAAAGTATGATAGAGAGTTGACTTTGCGAGTGAAGAAAAGGCGAAATAAGAAAGGAGGGAAAGTGATGATGGAAAGAAGATTCGAATCGACGATGCTTTAATTAGAAAGTGTTGGGCGTGAATGATTTCCCCTGACATGTATCAAAGGGTTCGAGAAATGAAGCACACAAAAGTTGAATGTCGTCCTCGTCTCTGCCTACCTTATTATCTAATGCCTGTCTGCGAGCCTGCAAGACTTGCTGACTTGTAAGAAAATGAGGGTGATGTGTGCTGCGCATTGAAATGCTGGAGTTATCCTTTCGATAATTGGATTTTCCTTTCTAACTCGTCCAGGTTTGATAGGCTTAAGGGACTAGCCGGGCGAAATACATACCCACGAGAAACTGGGAGGGAACAGGATGCAAAATGAAGAGAAAGAAATCAACAAAATGTCACAGATGCAAACAGGAAGGCACAAGCCAGATTCTTTGTATATTTCCCTTGCAATACAAACGGAAACGGACATGTTGGAAAACACACTTACATAAAAATCTCCGTTTTCGGGGTCCATGTCCAAGAGGGAATAGTCCGCGTTTCGATCTCCATTGCCGTCAATGCTCACGTTCCCTGTAATTCCTGAAGAAGAAACCAACAAGTCAGAGGTTAGGTCACGAGCTACAAATTGCATGTCTTTTCGAATGTAATTGAGGGCTGAGGATTATACATACACATGTGTTCTGAATGATTCATTTGTGATTTACGAGCCGACCCACGCAGCCTGATGAGGCCCTCCCATGCTTTTGTATTGCGTAACGCTGACTAATCGCAATGCGTTCAGATCAAGTTGAGTATGAAACTTTTCCGGTGGTCATACGCCCATTCGGAGCAACTGTAGCTTACAGTAAGTATATTTGGTCGCCAACATGTATCTTTTACTGACTGCCCGTTTGGCAATCCGGTAGCTCATCAGCCGCAATGTATCCATTTATTGCAATGCGGTTTTGTCTCCCAAGACTCAACACATGTATCTTGTGACCACTTTGTATTGATTGTCCATTGCATCTTTTATGTCTTCAGCAAAAACATATGCTGCAAATGGGGCACTGGGTACCTGCCCGTATTTTGTTTAACCGATAGACGGTTGCAATGATATAAAGACACATAAGCCTAGATGTATGCCATAATCGATGCTCAAATTGGCATTATGTGTATCTGTTAAACTGTGCAGAATTCATGGTTGGATGGGAGCATGAAGGCAAAATAAAAGGATGTTGATGACAAAGTCGGCAATTTTCCCCCAGTCTTTTTACCTTGAAAAGTTTTGTTTCGCATCCTCAGAGTGACATCAGTTCCATTGGCAATCGTTCCATTTTCGCTTAAAGTTTCATTGGCAGCTATGGCGTAGAGGAGGACAGCATCATAAAAGGCTGTTACAAAAGGGTTCACAGCTTCTTCGCCAAAGGAGAAATTAAACATTTCCAATGCGTTTTTCTTGACTTCCTTGTCGAAAGTGTTGTACTCATCAGTGGAAGGAGGCGGTGGGACGGTGACAGTAAGAAGTGCGGTGAAAGCCCGTTTTGCCTTTTCATTGTTCTCTTCCGTGTCGTCTTCTCTATACCAGGGTCTGTACTTTTCCTTTGAGCTGTGGACCAAAATAACAAGTCTTGAAACAGCACTTTTCTATCTATTGAAAATCTCCCCCTAAAAACTTCACGCTTGTACGAACTTCACGCGCTGGAAAATTTAACTGCGACATATCATTTTACACACCTCTCGCATTCAAACCTAACTTTGCTAACTTACAAACTGGTCATTCAGATCCCGCAAATTTATGCATGTCTGCAAACTATAAGCTGATCCGTGGCCTCGATAATAAAAACTTCAAGTGTGGTTCAGTCTGATATAATATATTGCTCCCTCTTACGCTTCTTGAAAGTTTGCTACACATTTCACTAAATCATGCAATCTAAAACTCCGTTTCATCTACATTATTGAGTTACTGCTGGGCCTTTTGCTGCTGGGTAAGTAGTAGCACTGGTTGAAGTTTATAGTTTTACGGTTTGAAATGGCACAAAAGAGGATGAAAACATGAGTTGTCCGATTTCTTTTTGTAGCCGGTGCTTCTGCTTCTCTTCTGGCTTGCTCTAGGAATAATTGAACGCGGTAACGCTCCTTAATTCTATATTCCTTTGTATCAAGTTTGAAACTGCATCTGACATCACTTGTGGTCATAAATCTTGGAAAATGCGGTATCATATTTACTTGGACAAAGTTTATCAATGGAGCTCAAGTCTAGAGACAACGAGAAACCAGCCTATTGCTTGTTACGTTTTGCAAATGAAACACTTACTTGGTGTGTAGATCCACGTTGAAAAAGACGTACTCTCCACTAGAAACCATATTCAGGTCGTCAGCAGCCATGAGTATTTCTCGTATTGTCGGTGTCGAGGCGCAAAGGACAATAACTATGAGTTTCAAAGACGTTTTTGTTATATTTTATCAAGACAAATGGCAAAATGACAGTAGCTGAAGGACATGCAATAAAGCTCACAAACAAGTTATAGTATTACTCAAAGGCAGACATTGAACAAAGCAGTAACTTGTCTAACTTCATCTTATGAATAAGAAGTAAAGCAGCAAAACAAAATCATTTGTGCTTTCACACAGCGTGCAAATAAATTGCATTTCTGGGATGTAATACATGCCACGAGAATGTCACTTCCCAGACATTATTACATAACGGAAGATAACAAGGTTATCCACTTAAAAATATTTAGTCCGTCACGTCTTCGTCAAACAGAAGAGTTTCTTAAAACATTTCCTAATATGCAGGTACTGCGGTAAAATTCACCACTGTCGACAATCAATCTTTTGGATCTTCATTTGAATTTCTAGGAAGCGGCATTTTGGTCCAAAACTCTTTTCGCAATGGTGACAATTTTTGGCAAGAGTATACGAAACTGGGCGTTCTCATTGCATTATTCACTTACTAAAACAAAAATACATATGCCGTGAGTTGATACTTGAAAAGTGGATCCATCGGATGATGCTACAACGCTATGGCTCTGCATCCAGAGTGACACCCCGTATTTACTCTAGACAGCACAGGTGGCACTTCATGGCACGCACACCCTGTGAGTAAATCAGTTTCTGAATCCACGAAACGACACCTACATCCGAGCAAGCGAAAAACTTGGAGAGAGGCCAACGAAAAACCGTCCCATAATGGATGGTCTCGTTTGGGATTCCTTGTGAGGTCAAGTTTGGTTTTTAGTGGATTCAGTAGAATGGCCAAACTTTTGCCACAAATGAAAGCCAGGTTGAAAGTGAAATGATTCGATGCTTCAATATGGCCGCATCACAATGTCATTTGACGGCCAGATAGCAACAAAGTCAGTTTACTTGGGAAAAGTTTTATTGGAAGGATAATAAAATTCGGGATTATTGCCGTAAAAAGCTTTCGGGAAAGTAGTATGTATATATGTTGTATAATATTCTACCGTGACGACTACTTGGATGTTTTCCCCAGTTTCATGTTGTTCTTGAACAGATTCTGTTTCAGAACTATGCACAATTTCTTGATGTTCAAGCAGGAGAGTTCTTCTCAGCGTTCTAACAACAATTACATTTCTAATGCTCATAATGTGATTTTCGAAGCGTATCCCACGACACATATGCATGGGGTTCCTAATGGCTTCTGTGAAGTTGTTGGCACTTTTCTGCCTTGTCGCCTCCTTCTATACGACTTCGAACAAAAATGTATCGCCTCCACGTAGTTCCCTGACCGATTACATCTCTTTATGTACTTTGGATCTTAGAGTATTCCCACAGAGAAAAACCCTATGTAACATTTGGGACTTTTCTAACAACAAAACTTTTCTATTGTCAATTTGCTTCGTTTCTTTTTTAAAAGTATTACATTTTTGGTTACAGCTGTCAGTGCCAAATCTTCTTAAGAGCTAATAGCTTTTGTGCGCACCGCAGATATTTTTGTTCTGTATTGCTAAATACTTCATGTAGCCAGAAAATGATGCTGTACAAGATGCACTGGTAGTGAACTAACCGTCTATTATATTCTTTAACAACTGGACTAAAATTATGCGAGCATAACTTGTAACCTTTTTTTCTGAAAAGCTTTTAGTTGTTAAAGGTATTTGAATATCATCTGTCCATTTACTGGTGTTAGGTCTACCACAGTTTAAATGGAAAATCGAGCACAATTTCACCTCGTGGATTTTTGTAGACTTACGGAGGTTGAAGCGTTTCAAAAAAGTAATGGAGTAATACTTGAATCGACAGAAATAAAAACTAATGCGTTCAATATAAAAGCTTGTATTGTAGCTGAATGAGAGGGCTTTTAGTTCTTTGATTATATTGGAGAAAAGGGCCTATAAAAATTTGTGGTTTCATAAGAGGGTAAATCCAGGCTTATGTCAGGACATTTTTACCACTTTATTGAACTGCAGGTGGAATTTTATTAAATGTCTCCGCCACCTTATTGCTGTATTTGAAAACAGTTGATGGAGAAATTCAACATGTGCTTTCCAGAAAGGTGCTCAACTGTCGATTGTCTACGGCCTCTCTTGAAACCGTTCTTCTTTTCCGCCCCCACCAAATTTCTTGAAATGATGTCATTCTTTTCTGGAATTGTTTAAAAAAGAAAGGCGAATCGCCCTTTCCAAGGTCAGTTAAAAAAATCATCAATTGCACGAACGCTTCTCTTAAGACGAACAGTTTTATGTTGCAACCGCGAGAACTCCGACACAAAGAAGTAAAAGACTTGAATGTGAACAAACGGCGGCGATAACTCAACAGTTTACAGGCAACCAAAGTTCGTTGCTGGAGTGTCGTAAGTCGTAACAATAACCATTGTCCAGTCGGCCTATGCAGTTCCCGTCGTAAAAAAACTTTTACAGCGTCTTCTTTTTACCCCTGCACTTTTCTGACACAGTCTGACTCAAGAGAAGTAGCACAGGAAGTGCAGCGCAGGCAGCCCAATAAACTAGTTGGAAAACGGAAAAAGTAAACGGATTAAAGGAAAGAGGCTAGTTCTGTGGCGAGCTCTGAAAAGTGACTTTTAAGTTACTGTTTTCTCCTTCGGTTGGAATTTAAATTGTCTTCCAATTGAATAGTTTTCTAGCTAATTCACACACAGCAATAAGGTCCTTCAAATGCGCTCCGCCGCTATCATTATTCAACAAAAAAACAACCTTAAATGCAGTTTACAAGCAATAACCTGAATTGCTCAACTTTTAATTTAAAGTAGCGAATTCGTGAAAAAGCTACTTCGAATCAACAAAAAAACTGTAGAGTAGACCAGTTAGCTGCCTTTTATACCACAAAACAATGTTTCTCGTTATAAAAGAAGTCTTTGATTTCAAGCAGTCATGAAATGACAAGAAATTCGGATTAATAGAGCTGTTTGGGTTTACAATCTTCATAAGTTCTGCCGAGAATTGCAGAATGTCACAATTTAATGCTGTTATTTAGTACTGTGTACTTTTATATATAGACTAATCTGTGGTAAGAGCGAGCTGAAAAACCGGATGAGGTCCAACCCCTCAACAATAATTTATTACGGTCAGTATTGCTTTAGTTATGGGTGGGCACTGGATGCCTGTCTCATACTTTTTCCTGCCAAGCTTCTTTGGCGT
Organism: Sphaeridia pumilis; assembly: GCA_034698345.1. Classification (NCBI taxonomy): domain Eukaryota; kingdom Metazoa; phylum Arthropoda; class Collembola; order Symphypleona; family Sminthurididae; genus Sphaeridia; species Sphaeridia pumilis. Next base: position 27,194 of record JAQGBJ010000108.1, read on the forward strand.
CACAGCACAACAACTATCGTAAATACTGCGGCCTCCATCCAACCGTTTTTTGCTTGCTTCAACGCAAGATTCCGGTTATCAATCACTCCGAGGATATTTTCGCTATTTTTTTCTTCAAGTTCATTATTGGTTTATCTCGATTGCATTAAGAAGCAAAAAATAAAAGGAACTGTACCAGCAGATGCATAAGAAGAAATAAAATACGTTTCATAATAAACTAAAGGTGTATAGTAAGACGCGAACAAGAATGTTGGTAAAATCTCACTTCGACTTTTTTTGGCGACATCCAGTAGGTACTTTTTGAAGTCATTCTTTGGTTGGTTTTCGTCAAAACGGGCAACGTAAGAAGTTTCGTTCAAGTACTTGTACACAGCACCAAGAATAAAATGGCAGAAAGAATGGCCCTGAACTGTTGAAACAGCGTGGTTGTGGTACAACATTCCCGTGTGATTCCAGTGAAAAAGGTTTAAAATTGCACCAAACGCGTCTCGGATTAATGTGTGAGATCCAGCCACCGTCGTAAGTGTCGGATATTGTGAAATTTTGTGTCGAAAAGACTCTGCTTGACCGCCGGCTGATATAACGGGAACATTCCACACTCCCGCGTATCGGGACACAGGTGCGAGGACGTAATCACACATCGGGCCGAAGAATACGTCTGTATAATATACAACGTATGAATTTTTGTGATTTCCGCATTGGTAGTTGATATTACATTAAGTAAAACTCTGCACCAAATGAATTGTTTACCCTCAAACGACAGATATTTAATTTTTCATTAAAATTCTGTAATTTTACTTGAAAACTGAGTTCCTTTTATGATAGTTCTGAGTGATTTTACGGTATAGCTTCTGAAAACAGAAAAAAGAATATATAAAAAAACTGTTAGTTTGTGAAGGGCAGCTGAAATTTCAGATGGGCAACTGGTAGGTTGCAAAAACTAACGAGATACTTTCATACTTTAAGTGAAACCAAAGACGCAGATAAATGAAAAAAGACACAAGACCCGATATTGCCTTTGGAGCTTGATCTTTATCACCGGCCTGTATAAGAAGCGCTTATAAATTACATGACAACAAAACATCTCTCCATTCAAACTTCTCCGGCATTACGCCACAAGAAAACCTTGAAGGGCAATTTGTGATAGTGAGCATGTTTTCACCTTGCCGTTACTTTCATTCTCCTTTTGAACAACTAGCATGCTGGTAGCGAAAGTAAACTCTAAAAAATGTCCACCTGCTCTCTTTCTTTTTGCGCAATATTCCTTCAGAACAAAGTGGTGGGCTACTCCTTAGCATTTTCTCTACCAAAACTTCATGTCCTTCGGGGCTTCTTTAAGAAGAGTGGCCACACCCTACCTAAGAGATGATCTATTTTACCTACCATCTATCTCTATCTGATAAATTGTAAAGTTTAAACAAAGTCTGTTCCATGACGTTTGAGGGAAAAACGATGTTCATTTGGTGAGTTGGGAGAGAATTTGTTGATAAAGTAAAACAGACCTGCAAGCCGATTTGTGTGCAATTCGACGGCGGCCAGCGGACCGTACGTGGATGAACATTTGGTATCTCGGTATTCAACCATGATTTGCCATCCTGGCAGAAACCTTCCAACTTTCTCACTTTGTATGCCCAGCATGATTGGGACAAGGATTTTCTGAAGAGAGTACTGATGCAAAGTGTCATTGGGGGCTAAGACGCCGATTCTCAGCGTCCGATCACTTTCTCCGCGTTTTGCTCGTCCATCCGTGAAGCCGCGCTCAGTAAATCGCAAGCCGGAAGAGACGTTTCGTGCCGCGAAACACAAACATAACAAAATCAAGACTGGTGTAAAACGCTTCATCTTTAGATTCCTACACCATCTGTTATAAGAGGAAAAGTAACGTCCTTAAGCTCCAATCGGACACGAAAAATGCGTTTGGTCCTGATGACGATGTCTTCTTTGAGGCTCAGTCATAAGATGGACCGGATGAAACGACTTCGGATTTTGATCGATTTCCCATGAGCCGGATGGTTGTGATGTGCATACCTCAAGTGGACGACAGTACCATTTCACTACCAGTTGTTAGCTGGCTGTTAGATAAAAAACCACAAAAATGACACGGTCAAAATAGTAGATCACGTTCTGACCAAAACATCTGGCTGGCCATCTCCCGCAGTTTTCTTGGACCATTAGAGACAAATTGGGATTGTTCTTGAGACTATGAACGACTTATGGCTACGGCTTGAGCAAACACACTCTTCTGCTGGTTGCCTCTTTTGCAAAGTGTTAACAACAACCTGATTGTGGGGCACATAATCGAGGTACTTCTTGGCTTACAAATTGAATCAGAGCACGTGCTTTCCCCTGTGTATCCACGGTCACACGCTCTTCGTACTTTTAAGCCGTTTATGATCATCACCTTCACCTGCGTGCTTAACTTTCAAAAGCAAAACTTTCATTGCTTCCCCATTATGAGACGACGGCACAAATTCTCTCTAATGACCACTCCACATCACGATGTCCTCCTTTTCCCCTTGGTCATGTCTAAAAGGCGTGTTCCAAGACTACTTTCTCTATGATGACAAATATGTACTGAAAGTTGAGCAAATTGAGAAGGAGAGAGAGAGAGAGAGAATGGACGAGACCGATTATCGCCATTTTTAAAGTACCTGCTCCAACATCACCCCATACCCTTGTCCATAGTTGCGGTAACTGTTTGACATTCAGTCACATCTATCCATATCTTAATGCGGTTTCTCTTGAGAAGCCTCTATATATACACACAAACACATATTTATAGTTAACGCCAGTGCAAATCAGCAAGAAGTACACTAATCGTCAGCACGAACTCAAAGGTTCTCCTCGATATACCTATGAGACGTATAATTACAAATTTATGCGTTCTTTGATCTTACACAAGACGCGTCTTCCTTACTTATTTCGTCTCTTTGCTGCAGCCAGTCACGCATCTAACACATCTCCTTCCTAATCGAAAAAAGGGTCAAGTGCGCAACAACTTTCTCATACCACAAACAACCCGGAGCTCGAGCTGATTACACACGAGACGAAGACACAACCGCCTCACATGAAAAAAGCAATCGGAATAACAACTTTTCTTGGTTGTTTTAACTCAGATTTTGTGTTTACTTTCCGTGTTTTTGCATTTCTCACTCTGTGAGTTACGTTCAAATATTTTCTTTTGTGGCAGCTTTCTCTAGAAAATACATGGAGAAAGCAAACAATTGTCTTTTTTTCACGCCTTGAATTTAACAAGATTGGGATAAGAGCAAGAAAAAGTGAAGACAAATACCGCGATTGCAACTATCACACAATCTTTATAGCGGTGGTGTTATGTACATCTTTTGTTTCTCCTACTCCTCCACCAGCAAACGATCTGTGTTTCTCCAACGTTATTGAGCAGTTGATGGATGGTTGAGAGGTAGATGCTTTTCCCAGACAGAATTCACTTACATGATAGAATTTCAAGTACTGAAACTTACGATGAACGACTACCTTTCAAGCGCATTAATCTGAAGGATTTTATTCCACAGTGTAGTGGCAATTTTACTTGATTGGATGCCATTTGGTTCAAAAATGTACTTGAGTCAGAATAGCTGTAACAAAATGTCTTTTTCGTGGTCTACTTTATTGCCAATATGGCATTAAGAGACACATAGACAGATTTCTTCCACGATCGACTAGAATGTCAACGAGCTGACCCCAAGGGCAATTTGTCTCCTCGAACTTTATCAAAGTGGACAAGAGAAGCACAACATATAATTCTGCTTCGTCTATAAATCATCCAAACTCAACGGCATCATGACCTTTTTGAGACTTGCTTTTTAGTAAGCCCATGGGGCCAGTCTTCAAGAAAATTGAGTGATGCGGAAATTTTAGAGTCTAATAATAGTAGCTGCGGCCAAATTACTTGCTTCTGTCGGCATGCTTGTTATTGTGCACACGGGAATATAGCTTTGTCTTTACAAGTTTCTAAATTGTCGTTAGCAATCATGCTTATGCTTTTTTCAAGGGACATATGGTTTTCAAGAGCCCATTATCCGGAAATAGGGTCATTGATTCCCGCCATTTCGGACGGTACTTAACCGTTTATCAGTATCATCAACCAACTCGCAAAGTAATTTCTCAAACAAAAGATTTTGTCTACGTATATCTAACGACTAGCTTGTCGTATCTACTACTTTTCCAGCAAGTTATTTCGGGATAAATTCAAAAAGATCTTTAACAAGGCAATTACAAATCTCTTTTTGGGCCAGGACAGGAGACACTAGCCAAACTCTTGGCAAATCTTTTTATCAACTTCGTATCACATAAACTAGTCCGCGATATAGCATGCTCCACAATTGCCTCACTCTCATACAACTTTGTTCGTTAGCGTTTCTTTCTCAGTGCCGAGTGCCGATTTCCCGAAAGAATTATTTTTCTGCCAAAGAAGGGCTGAGCAAGTGTTTTCAAGTCTGACAGCAATATACTATCGCTGGAAGTCCCCATTCAGAACTTTGGATTATTACAATCGGTGCAAGTAGTTAAACTTGCTCCTCCTAATAAATTTCATTTAATTCAAACGCTTACTTTTGCAATGTCAAGAACATATGTGCAAAGTTACCTCCACTACTTTATTCAAACGAGTTGGATTTCATTGTTGAATTTGAAAATCATGAGCATTAGCTTTTGACCAAAATTTCAGTGGTCTTTTGGAGGATTTTGGCGCTGTAATTGTCTCCATGAATTCTGCTTTAATGGCCTCATTTGGTACCTTCTTGCACAATCCAGCGCTCCTTCCCACAGAGTTAAAGGAATTGTATAGCTCACTATTAGGTTGTTTTCTGTCAAGCACTGCGTTTATCAACGTCAAATCCGGTAAATATTTCCGTACCTCAAGGGGAACCAATGTGGATTGTATCTTTGGCGCTTTGTTGTCTGGAACCTTTTTGTTCTCCCGGAAAAGCCGGTAGTCGAACACGGAAGCTAACTTGCTGCGGCGCAGTCCTGACTTGTTGAAAAGTACTAGGAGGCTGTGGGATCGTAGTTCATAACAAAATCAAATTTAATTTACATGTACATAACGACAGTTCGCTGGCTAAAAATCCAATGCCCATTAATTTGTCTCCGAGGAGTTTTTTAAGAAATTTAGGATGCGTTGTGTAAAACATTTTTCGCAATACGGAGATTTTACCTATTAACACTAAATATCCTAATAAATTTGTACGATAAGTTTCAAGAACACATTTGCACTTTATCGGAGCATAAAATCATGCAGCCTCAAACATGCATAAAAAATCTCATAGTCTTGCGAGTCTTTGGGGATGAATAAACCTAACGATGGAGACTATCGGCTGGAGAGTACATGCACAACAGCCAAAATTTTTGATGTGACACTCGTATCTGACGTATATAATTTATACGTACACACGTGTAGGTCATAGAATTTTACTCAGCATTGAATCAAGAATCACGAAAATGACCAGCCCCAGCTAATAAATTAGATAGATAGCTACCAGCATGCAATGATCGAGAGTAGCTAAACCAGATAAAGTTGTCTATCTCATGGTGGGCGTAAATTGATTGAATCACTAATTAATTACGCTAATTTCAAGTCTCAACTGTTTTCGCGGGGCAGGCTGGTCTCCCACAATTCAACAGTTTTCTTAGCCACTCAAGATAATTGCTTTCCGAAGGTGGAACAATAAAGAAGTAAAGCATAATGAATTGCATTCCCCTCCCTTTCAAGTGCACTTGTCAGTAATCGTACATGTACGATTGAATGAAGGCAATTCTTCGGAGCTTTGAGCCTTAAGTAAGGCAAATACTCATCTTGATGAAAAGGCAGTATATAACGAAAGTGGGGTGGGAAAATACCTTCACACACTTGTTGTGAAAGAAAGTTCATTCCTACTTTCCTCGTGCATTGACCACGTGTTAAATGCTCACTCACGAGAAGCCCACAAGTTCTTCATGAGAAACCAAAGAAAAGAAAAACTTGTACAAAAAATTTGATGAAAAGAGAATACAAAGCCACTACATCTTTGAGGGCTAAAACAATATCATCTGGCAATAAATTCCGCGGTGAACTTGTCAGAAAGTAACTGGTTCAAGCTCATAAGAGCGTATGCATCTTTATCAGCCTTCTACGTTGTGCCTTTGAAGAAAGTAAGTAATTTTGGCCAAGTTTCTTGTCTTCAAGATACCTCTTATTGCAGTCACTTTGTAAAAGTCGGCAGTTCATTTTAAATAGCCGTCAAAGTAAATTGGCTAGCTTTTTCAAGCATGTTTCTCCCACCACAGGCATTTGCTACCGACGCCTCAAGCATCAAGTTCAACCGCCCACCCATTGCATATGCTTGTGTCAATTATTAGTTACCACCGAACGCCCAAGTAGCGTCAATCCTTTTCTCTCAACCTTCTTTGAAGCACAAATGCCAGGATTCCGCCTCAAACCATTAGTCAAGGAAGTATATACAGGGCGAGTAATTGTGAGAGAAAAGCCCAGAAAAATTTGCAAAAGCTGATGCCTCATCACGTCTCGCTTGTCCTGGTGGCTGCTGCAAATTAACTGCCATGGTGAAATGACGCTCCTTCTTTTGGAGGGCTATTCGTCGACACCTCGACGCAATTTCAATCGATTCAATCGTGTGACAAAAGAGTCTAGATGTGTACATGCCTGTTTGATAATTTGGTCTCGGCCGATGAATAGTCACTCGTTTCAATACAATTCCCCACTGCATTCCAAAGAATGGAGCGACAGATGCAATCAGTGCTTCAAATAAAGTCAGATCAAAATTTTTCCTGTTTGGTCTCTTCACATGCTCATAAAATTTCATTGAGCCTAGAGAGCCCCATAACATTATTCCGATGATTTAAGTTTGATTCGTTCTCACTGCCTTCAAAATGTTCAAACTCTCACAAAGGAAGATTTTACCGAATACCCCAAAAAGCTGACAATCTCGAACTACTTGCTCATATACTCTAATGCGAAAACTTGGTACGGGATTTAGCATCTGTCTCTCTTCGTCTCTATCTCTCTCCTTCTCTCGCTCGATTCTCTTTAGCCACCACATAGATATAATTGAAAACCAGCATCCTCAAGAGATGCTAATGGAATTATTTTGTTGCCAATCAGCCTATTTCAACAGCTATGCTGTCCAGTCCTTGAAGAGCTTTTCACCATACTGAATTGGAACGTGCGTCAAAGATACATTAGCTTGCACTTATAATAAATATATTGGTACTCGTCGTCCTGCCATCTCCTTTGGCACCTTTGCAAAGCACACATACATCAAGAATGAGTGAGGAGAAGGGAAATTCGCGATTAATGTCAAATGCGTCCTCTTTTCCAAAGTAGACGACCATTAAAATGGAAACTACTGGCTGTAATTTATATAAAACGACCTACACGAGACCTATGTCAACACTAAAGACGGCACAAGACCTGATGCCGTGTTTCATATGCCAGTCTCATCTCAACCTGAAGGAGAGGAATATATAATAATGGCTCAGTTTATAGTTTTCTCGTGGAGGATATGACTTACCATTACAAACTCGGAACAAGATTAGGGCTGACACACGGAGACTGAGGCGGGAGAGAATTCTCCAGCTACTTTTGTCCGGCTGTAAATGTATCTTTGAAATCACAATACTGTTCTACTTCCTCTCAAACGCAGACAAAAGACCCACTTTAGCACACATGAGATTTCAAAACAATTCTCTACGACAGAGCATCCTGTATTCCAATTATCTTTCCGAGTACAAGCACCACAGAAATAGCAATGCACTTAACTTCAACCCTTGTGACCGTCATCATAAAACGTTTCCTCTCAAAACTTTCACCACCGCGTATCCAACTAACAGCTTAGGTCCAACTTTTGCAAACACGGCGACAACGAAATCTGCCGACGAGCTCCTGCTCTGCTACCCTCTTGAAACACGTCCCGGACGCGGACTGATGCAAAAACTTTGCCGGAACAAGTTCACTAGGCATTCACAAAATGCCCACTTTTGTGTATGCTCATGCGTGCGTCTTTATGCTTTCGCCGTACTTTTGCACCGCTACATAGCGCACAAACGCCCAGAAGAGCTCTCTTGTCGATCATTCTTCACAGTTTACAAATGTTCAATTACCGTCCTCCAGTCAACATTTCAACACCATTTCTATCAAGCCCGTATGTTCCACCTCACTAGTTTTTATAAGAAAGAGCCACTTTTTCCCTACCGCTCTCGTTCTCTTGACTTGAAGGATGAAAGAAAGCACAATAAAATTACAGGGGCATATTAAAGATTAAGTTTCTTAAGAGTACCGGATGTGCTCCATATTGGTGTATAGTGTATAAACAGGTTCGTCCGTGTACGCGAGCTGATCGCACACACGACCCACACTCTTCAAAAAGCAGCCTATTGCAAATCAACGCCCCTAGGGCACAAACAAGAGTTGCTTCTCTCATAAAGTTCAAATTTAAAAACACTCATCCTGGCAATCACGTCAAATGCAGACATACATGAAAGGTTCTTCTATAATAAATGTATATTGCTTCAGACTACTGAATATTTCCGTTTTCGCCATTTCTCCTTCAACAAAGTAGACAAAGAAAATTTGGTACTTGAGTAAAATCTATTGTATATTCTAACATTGTTAGACTGTACGGCTCTCGCACCGGACCTTTTTACTAGTTCATGAATCATTAACATTGCCCTTGGATCACCAGTGATCTTGTGTATATACATTTAGACAAAACTCAAAGCACATAATTTGCATGTATGATGCATATTAGTAAAATAAACAATAGATTTCCGTTCATCAATCACCGGGCGGGGGAGTACAAAATGTGGGAGTCCGAGCTAATTCCGATTGTGGTTTGCTCAAGTTAGCAGGAAGTTGCCCTGTAAAAATTTTAGCATTCCTTGGAATTCGTGTTTGTTTATAGAACTCATCCAGTTCCGAATTGGCTTCAAAAAACAAACACTGACATTCGTTTAGTAAGTTTCATGGTAGTTAACGATTATCAAGAAAAAGTTGCAAAATAATTCAGTTATTGAAGTGAGCTTTTGCGCTCCTCACTGGGCCTACTACATTTAAAACATGTCTTTCATTTACCTTTGGGGCGAACTATGCATGCCGATCAGCATTCCTCCCCTTTTTAAAAGCAAAAACCGCTCATGTTTTGCAAGCCATGTATTCTTGCTTTGATGTGGTTTTATGTTAAGAAAGCTTGAATGTTCTAGTAAGTTTTCATAAAACAAAACTACAAATCAGCAGAATGCAATTTTCTTTTTTAAAATAAATTATCTGAAAGGGTTTCACAATTTTTTTGAAGGTTGCCAACTTTTGGAATTCAGAAAAGAAAAGAAATGCGTTTCCTGATTCCAAGGAGAATGAGCAGTCTAACTTTGGGTAAATATTTGAACTAGTATGTAACAACTCAAGAAACGTCGTAGTGACACTGTACTGGACGGTAATGAGAACCTTGGAGCTCTTCTAAAGACGGATGCTGTTTGCCCAGTAAACTGTTTGCCAGGTCACAAAACTGATTCCAGACAAAAGAATCCGATTTCGCTGCACATTATTATGATAACCGCAAGCTTAACTATCTAGAATTCCTGTGGGGTCGGACGACCTCTTTTTAGAGATAAAGTACACTCTTTTTGTAATTTTTTCTGTTGGACATTCTTTTTTGATGCAGAATCCAAACATCTTTACAGGAGCCGCATTTTACACAAAACTTCAAATCGAATTATGTATTTTAGTTTATATTGGAAATAATTTTAAAGCGCAATTGAATTGGACAAAGTCCGACACACTAGGATAAAAGGCGGAACAAACTTCGTGATTCGGCAAAAGTACACTTCCCTCCAAAAATCTGACCGTCTGTTTCAGCCGCCAATAATTTTACTTAATGTACTATATCTCATATATAAAAAAACTGTAAATGGGTGGAAATTCAACTTTCACGCAATAAATTTTTCAACTGCTGCAATAAAGCTGAATACATTTTTCTACAAATCTAATATTCTACGATTACGCGAGACACATGTATTTGAACGTTTGGACTTTCCCCAATACGAATGGAAGTTTGATGGCACTTGTGCTTGATGAAGTGTTTTGCTCAGATCCATTTCATTCCACAGCATTAGATGACGATTAGCAGTCCCTTGAAAGTCAAGCAGAACTAAGCGCCATCTGGCAACATGAATACGGGTTGTTATACCAAAGAAAGTATTCACTGTAATCACTTTCACTTTGAAGTATGCTTTCCTCGCTAGATGGATCTGCTCGCATTTGAAGCCAGAAGCTACCACTACGGTAACCAGCTTTCTATTTTAGTTCGAAACCTTTTCAGCTTTCCCAAGCCCGTTGCAGAAACCCGAGCAGTGAGGCATAATCTTTTCGAACATTATTTCAAAATGCCCGAATGAGCTTGTCTTCTTGGTTTTGTTGTAAAGTTACGAGCAGGTACCTTATTCGCCGCTATTCGGCTTACCACGGACTCCGCGGCACGGAGGAAAAATAAGCTAAATTATAAACAGTAATGTTCCTTGCAAATTTTTCTTTAAAATCCACCAACCGAATCGGGTTTGGTTTGGAATTGATGTTGTGGATTTCCATCCATGTCCACAAGTGATTCAACCCTGCACCATACGGTAATAGCTGATAAATCACACCATTGATGCCAGAAGCTTTGCTAGAGGATAGTCTTAAAAAGATTAGAAATTCTGTATATTTTGACTTACTCGAGACTTGTGCATTAAAACCATGAAGCGCTCAAACAAGCATATTTCTACAAAACGGAGAAAATTTTGAACGTCACCTACAGTAGTCGTCACCAAGGCAAGAATTATGTCGTTGACAGTTAATTTTCAAGTACTTGTACCAATCCTTTGAACTTTTTAAAATGGTTACGCTGCTTTGCTTCTCTAGTTTTATGGATCAATTGTCAATGTACATGCGAGCTGTCAAGTTAATCCAAGAGAATTCTAAATCATGGTTTTGATGCTCCATCATCAAGTTGAACTCTTTGTTGTTGAATAACCCACTTCACCTTGCTCAAGCTACATAACTACAGGAGAAGGTATAATATGACTGTAGGCCCTTCTCATTCAAGGTGCTAACCTGTTGATCGGTAAACTATTTATTTAATTTTAATTGAACTACTGGAGTTCCGGCGCTATGGTGACAGTTAAACCAGTTTTAGCAGACCTTTCAGATGCATTTTTTTTTCTACTTTTAAGATTATGGACGAAGATCTCTGATGTTGTGACCAAAAGCAAATCCATGCTGTGAGGCACTCAATCAGATCATGGGATAAGACTGCATTTTTCAAATGGATTACACGTTAGCGGTTGAGTGTCTATTTAAGATGTTGATTTACCCTTCGAGCAACTTCAGTAATACACAAACTTTGTGGTCCACGAATCGTGGAGTTCATGGCCATCCATATTACATTGCTGTTGAAGTAATAAGTATGTTTACGTTTATGTTCGCCTCATTTTTCGTTGAGTATATGTATGATAGAAACAATGTCCTTTTATACATTATTTACGTGGTGGTACATTTTCTTTTCTAGCCTTAAAGCATGCAGCAAAGCAAGGACATTGCACGTCATGATCGCACTAACATCTTCCTTACGTGAAATATCTAGTTTTAGTGTTCTAATCTCAGTTTTTAATTTTTCCATTGCAGGGGGCTCAAAACTGAAAAGAACTTTCGAGCTGATGCCGTCATCAATGATAGTGTAATCTTGTGGTACGTAACATCCTTGTGAACTACATTATCCGATGTGCCTGCGAACTAACGAGGAGGAAATCCGGTAAATACATGTTCACGTTGAATTTCTGGACTTTTTAGTGCATGTAGTGAATCAACTCCGTGAAAAGTAGCGAGAGATTAGAAGATCCTCAGATAAATTCAGCGTACTAAAAGATAGACACTTATACCTATTAAATGTAGTCTCCTTCATGTAAGTTGTATTGCATGAGTGGTGAGTGTGACGTTTAAAAATTACTATTCTTAAATCATGTCAACAAAATTAAGAGCGATAACAAATCCGGGGATCCGATTTTAATTCAACAAACATTGTGCCAAGTACAATCCCGTAACATGTTGTATAGTCTTCCAAGGTGGCAGACATGACGAACCAACAAAGAAAGAATTGTGAATGGGATCTACAAAATTTGTGGCTGCAAACGTGTTCCATATTTGTCATGACCAGTCTTTTTCATGACAGCCAAACTGAGTGAAAGTATTTGCAGATGAAATTTTCCCGACATGTTGACACTTACCAAGGCTATTTGGCAGCGCGGCATTTTTCACACAAAGAAGGTCGAGAGAAACTCGAGCTTTAGGGGAACATGTTGTTTCTTGTTCAGTAGTACGTCATTTCTATATGATTTTTATCCTTCCAAGCCATTTACACAAATATTTTGCAACGGACTAAGGACTTTAGAGCGGAATAATGAGCTTTTACACACAGCTTGTGCACGAGTTCCTGGGTACCGCAGATGCAACATTAACTGATTTAAATAGTAGCTTCATCAAAGGCGTGATAATTTTGACGCCTACATTTTTTCTAGCGACAGAAACAAAGCAAATCTCATTTAATGCTTTGTTACAAGACGTCTAGTTGTATTATAACTTTGTGTATTCTCTGGAGCTAGAACGAAAGCCTTTAATTAATTATACTGCTTTTAGAATAACACTACCACCCAAGCTATAAGAGATGAGAATTCTTAAAGGGCTCAAGTATGTATGCATCATTTCTTTTTTCACATGTAAGCCTCCGGACTACATATTTGCAAATCCAACTTGAATTTGCTACGGCTTTTTCGCGGCTCTGTAATTATTCTGCCTGGAGAGTTCTTTACTCTTCCTTCCAGCACTTATTTGACAACAATGTACAGCCATAGTAATACGTAAGTTGCTGTTTTTTTCGTGCGATTGATCAAAGTTTTTGCATGCATCCGCTGATTATCTCGGGTCATTTGCAGTTTATTCTGCTCAAACCAATAAAAGGTTATTACATAAGACAGTTCCGCATTTGAGCTGCATTCTACACAGAAACACTTCGGAATATGAAATTATAGAGTAGCTTAAGCAATCGAGATTTTACTTTTCTGCTTGATTCCTCGGCTAAAACTGTTGGCTGTTACATGCTGTAGTATGCGAAGTTGATAGTTCCAGATTAAATTGTAAAATGTTGGAATTTCGACAGTAAATACCGTTTGATATATACCCTTTTTGTGGTACAGATTCACATTTTTCGACATGGTGAAATCAACGATGGCAAGGAAAATATCAACTGGTGGAACACTACGATATTTATAAAGCAACCGCAACATCAAAGCGACAAAAAATACAGAGTCTGCGAACAGGCGAGAACAACATGGGAAAGCTATTTTGCTGAATAATTTAGATAAATGCACGAACACAACTACATCAAGAAGAAGACGAAAAGAGCAAAAGTGCATTTGCTTACCTGAGTAAGTCATTCCGACTGCCTTGCCCATTCTTTCCTTGAGTGAAATGTTAGCGTTAATGGATAAATCCATGTGGTGAATGTTCCATTCTGCTTTAACAAAGTCGAGCATTGTAGCCATGAAGTATCTACAGGTGCTTGATCCAGACACTTCGACCATGTCCTCCTTCTCGTACATCAGCAGAGCTTTTTTCCATTTAAACCTGTCGAAAATCAATCCATCTGCATGTGCATATCTGTATCTTTCTTTCTCCCTTAATCTTTAGTCCTTTCTCTTCGCCTGTCATGGTTGCTGTGTACGCCATACATGATCTGCTCCTGCCGCCACGTCTAACTCTTTTTCACACCAACACCACCGAATCTGACAAATGCTGTCGACCGATTTGGTTGAATCCATGTGAATCAATACTTTTGCTCTTTTGCAATTTCCAAACTTTTCTGTGGCTACAGCACTATCGTTATTTACATTGTGGAAAAAGAACTCCAATCTAGAGATTCTCTTGTTATGAAAGACATATTATATATATTTATGCATGTATATGACTCGGGTAGTACGCAATCCATGAATCAAGTCAATCGTGTGTCGAAAAATACATACAGATGCGGAGGAAGAAGCCTTTGTTATCAAGTCGTAAAGCCAACGGCCAAATATACTTACTTCTCAAACACCTTTCGAACTAGCGACACCATTCCTTCAAAGCTGAATCCAGTCCGAGTAAGAAGGAAGTACTCCGTGTCGTTCGTTCTCTTATCCAGCGTGTAGTCAAAAGTCAAAGCACCAGCAGTCAGCAAGGGAATATCCCAAAACTTGAGCGACCGTGCCACGGGAGCTGCAAAGTCAACATTAACAACTTCATTATCAACTTGCTCTTGGAACACAAACATTACACTTGAACTCAATCAATGCCTCCAGGAGTTTGCACCAAATTAATTGCCGCGATACTACAAAGTACAGGCAGGTTGGGTTAAAGTACACTCAGACTTGTAAGGTGTACAGTTCAAAATTAGTCAGCAAGTGGATTCTAAAGAAGTACCTTAGATGCCTTTTCGCATCCAAGACTAATGCTCTTCAAAGTTGTCTATCAAATAATCACTTACGATCCTCGACTGCCAATCAATATTACCACACACTCAAACAAGACGAACCAGCTCCCTACTATTCTTTCAAGGACGATGGATTGAACGAATGTTTCTCTCTCCCTTCGCAAAATTGTGTGATTCAAACTTTCACTTACATTCTGCCCATTTACGCTTGCTTGTTTGTCGGAACGACTGCCTTTTATAGTAGTCGTCATTTATATCAAGTAATTTACTTCTGTTATACATGAGTTCCGTTTTATAAATAAGCTGTATATATTTTATATGCTAATGTTTGATCACTAACTCAGTCCGACTTCATTTTCTTTCAGACGTCATCCTATGAATGAACTGAGCCGACATTGGCGCTAAAAAAGTAGAAAAAACTTTCTTCGACTTACAATGCACTGTGTGCATATGCATAATTTAGCTGACATCCGATCCATTCAGTTTCTTCAGACAAACCAAAGCGTATAGAGACGCTCACATACATCCACGTATAAGTTTTTCACCGCCAACATTCACCACCGCTCACAGAACAGCGACAACAACTTCCCTCGAGCAAAAGATTCAATCTTAGCAAATAAAGTATGTGGGGAAAGGCGAACCTTTCTCTGCATATAGGGTTTTGGAACTAACTTTTTTCCCAAGTTTCTCAAGCTTCATGAGAGGGAGTACAAGTCAAGATGTTGGCTGTTACAGCTTCAAATGCGGCCAATATACTGATTATATTACTATTTTACTGATCTTAACGACCATATATTTTTCTTCAGAAAAAAATGCAGTTTTCGCAATTTTTCTTGAAAGATTTGATATTTCCAAAAATACAAATGCATTAACTTCACTTCGGCATTGAGATGCAGAGATAAATTCGAAACTTGCAAAATTTAAGTATCATACAAAAATACAGATGCATTTGATCTGAATGGCTGAAAAACTTCATAAGCTTCATAAGGCACTTCATAGGCTCATTTTTGCAAAGAAAGTAATGCTTGAGCAGATAAAAAATTACATTAAATAATCTACGGGTAATCAATATAGCGAATCTGGTTCGAGTATTTTGACACAAAATCTTTACACGAGGCTCGTCATGAACCTTTGATCCTCTCGTGGTTTACCAGAATCGAAGTCAAACGGGAACTTGTGTACATGCCTCTGATTTTAAATTGCAAGATGTCTGCAAATTCAGAAAGAAACAGATACAGTTTGCTGTCCTTGACAGCGTGATTGAGCAGACTTACATTGAAAGTTTTTCAAACACACATGAAACTACAGGCAAAATATATCTTTAGCAAAAGGCTGACTGCCTGAAGTTAAAGTCATGAAAGAAGTTACTCAACGGATTTATAGCTGTAGAGGTGGCAGATGGATTCCCTCGAATACCCATCCTTCAAACTGGTACACTTTTTAAAACCAATATGATTCTATTCATAGTCGGGCTTTTGTATTGATGCCGAATATAAACTAGCCGTAGCCCAAAATATTCTCACTAGAATAACCTTGTTGTATGTGGAACTCGTCAATCAAGAGACGTGCGAAAATACATCTGCTCGTCAAGTCGAAAACTGTGTATTTACACTGAACATTATGCATGCATATTTTGTATTGCTGCAGGATTTTGGGTTGTACTACCTGAAACCATTAATGATTCTTAGATGCATATTTTGGATATGCTTTAATTAGCTATGTATTAATTAGCCGCAGTTGCCTGAGGCGTCAATTATCTTCGGGTGAGAATTTAGTACGGGAGCATACGATATTTGTAAACAGCGAAACATTGCACATATCAAAATTTGGCAGTCTAGCACGAAATTTCACCTGCTGGCGTTAAAAGCTCGCTGCTGCCAGCAAAAACCACAGAGTTCAAAATATATGGTGTCCTTTGATAGTTCTAAAGCCGTTTGACAGTAACATTATTCCGCTCACTTAGCTGAAAAATTTGCTACTCTACTATGTACATGGGAGTTAGAAGTTGAGTGAGGAAAAATACAGTGAAAATGAAATGGCAATTTAATCCCGTCTCCTGGTGTGAAGAGAACGAATCATTAGCTTTCTTCACGGCAACACTTTAATACAACATTCAGCACGTTATAGACTCAGCAAAAGGCTCGTGTTTATCTTGTAAACTAATTTCCGTACGGAAACACGTGACACCTCCGCAGAAAAGTTGAACTGCAGGCATGTCTATTTACGACTCTAAGGACGAAAAGAGTAGATCCAAACTACTAAAAACTTTTACCGTGGACGGAAAACAATTAAACAATTTTTCTATCTATCTAATTCAGAGACACTCTACACTCGAGGATTTGCTACCGAGGGAACAAGTCATTAGCGGAGCAATTGTTCCTGCTACCTTGGTGTCTTCAAAAAGGTTGCCTAGCACCATCGCTGAGTGAGTTTATCAGAATGCAACACTTCACAACGTATACCGGTTCACCCTCGCTCAAACTTGTTCCCGGAACTTTCGTATACACCTTGATGAAGAATCTTTTGATTCTAACAAAAAACGACGGAACGAGATTTGTTTTGTAAGTAATCAGTTAAGACTGCCAATTGTACTTACCCAATGCCAGTTCACATGATGGACCAAAAAAGACATGTGTTTCGCCAGCAAATGCCGCCTTGCCGGCCACTAACGGAGCGATCACGTTCGAGCAATTGGAGTCCTGGTAGTTGAGGTTGATTGTATACCCGGGAAGAAGTCCTCGTTCCTGAACCTTGTGCCAGCTCAGATTCATTGCTGGACCACAGTACATAATAGACGCCATGTAGCTTGGATGCTTGGGCAAAATGATGGTCACGTTTAACTCTTTCAAAGGCCCTCCATCAGTCTTACCAAGCGGTTGAATCGAGTATGGAAACGGCAACTTTGTTGCCAAACATAGCGGGACTATTGTTGCAACAGCCACAATTGCCCGCACGAGGTAAACTCGTTTAGACGTCATGTTTACTGCACTAGATGACACTAGCCCTCACTCACTAAGACTAGTATTCGGATCAAAATTGAGATATTCAAATACGTATGTCCCACCGCACCTTTGTACCAACAATAACAATCAGGAACATTTTGTACTGTATTCAAAGTTTACAGATTGAATAAACGGGTTTTCACTGTAGGGGGTTGAACGTATCGTCGATGCTGCAGGAGATTTGCGGGTATAGTTGTATTTTTAAAAGGAACTGAAAAGTCGTCACGTTGGATGAATGTCCGGCTAGAATTAATTTCACAGGATATTTTGCTTTACACCGCCCATGATATATACATCCGGGAGTCTTGAGAATTCGAAACACGATCTTGCAAAAATTACTTTCTTGGTTTACGGCAACCAGGATAGGTACAAGGGATACAGCTGAACCGGCAAGCTATACCATCAGCTGTACAGGAACCTCGCGCTCACAGCATAAAGCCAAAGCGTAGGCAGAAGCTTGAAAGTTCCAGACGCTTGCCGCTGTGTCCTCTTTGATCCTCGAAGAAGGAATATGAGGATTTGGGGAAATGTTCCCGAGTTTACCACATCGTTTGGCTCTTTTCGCTCTCGATCTTCCGTGACTGCTACCAGTAGCGGTTGAAACAAACACACTCAATGGATACACTTGCAGGGAAAACACATGCAGTTTTGAATCACCTCGTGCCTTTGTTTCTCTAACAAGCACAACCACTACCCGGGTGTCACTGTCAAACTGAGTAAAATCATGCACGAATCAGGTAACAAGTTCTTATTTTCCCATGTGAACCGGCATGTACGGCAAAATGCACCTTGCTATTTTTGACGACAGTCTTTGTTTCACCTTTCTCTTCTTTTCTGGTCTTCATGACGAGCCGGGACGCGAAAGTGATCTTCGTGTAATCCACTGTAAGTCAACTACAACGCTCTTGTTCAAAGTACATCTCTACTTTCGATCGGCCGGCACTTAACCTCGCACTCCTGTCTCTCCCATCCAAAGTCTCAATGACGTCTTCTTTCCTGTTGCGCAATTTGAAACTTAAAAGCACTGTTTCACACCTCAGTACACGTGCAGTAAAATTTGGCCGTAATGTGTTATCTCACTTGGCTTCGCGAGTTTTTCAACAGAGTAATCTTCCTTCCATCAACAAGCACTAAAAGGGAACATTGTCATTGACAGT
This sequence comes from Sphaeridia pumilis, assembly GCA_034698345.1. Classification (NCBI taxonomy): domain Eukaryota; kingdom Metazoa; phylum Arthropoda; class Collembola; order Symphypleona; family Sminthurididae; genus Sphaeridia; species Sphaeridia pumilis. The sequence continues at coordinate 45,860 of JAQGBJ010000108.1, forward strand.
TAGTGGACCGAAAAATCTTTGCAGATCGGGACCCGGTCAAATACAAATTCCCGCCTCCTTGCTGTTTCATTCATGCCCGTTCGCCTGCGACAAGGCTGGAGAAAGTAACTTTTCCTGTTATGGCTTTCGCCAAGACCGAAACAAAAACACTTGACGCTTTCCTGCTCTCTCCGTGATTACCACTACGCTCTCGACGGAGAAAGATCATTCCTTTGGCTAAATGAGAAGAAGCTAAGACGGACGTGTGTCATTAACCTGCGTAATGACAAGAGAAGCCGGATGTGAGAAACAAAAACAACAAAAGAATGGCAAATCGCTATAATCCAACTAAAGCTATATAATACCGTTTGCCTGCCGTTGAGAGTCTCAGTCAGTCAGTTTGCCTTCTTGTTAGACTGTATTCTTGAATGGGAGGTTGGTTGGGCGTCTCCTTTTTTAGCCTGTTCGCAACATGAGCATGTTGGACTGAACTGTTGACACGGTGGAAAAGGACCCCGGGCGACACCAGCGGAGAAAACACTTGTATTTATAGCAGTATTTACCAGTGGAAGAAATTCGGTGAACCAGCTGGCTTATTACTTGTAACATTTAATTAATTCCAAAAGTCGAGTGTCATAAACTTACAGCCTTTTAGCCGCTCATAAAACTCGGCCATGCCAAAAAGTTTGCGCCCGCAACAAATTGAATAACTTTCACAACCACCACCATCATTACCCGTGGACAAGTTCCCGGTCAAATCCAATCACCTTTACGCCACTCGTGGTCACAAGCTGCCCGTTCACACATTAACTTGTATACGGCCGGCTGAGCACAATTGATCCCGCGCCATCATCATCCGCTGTCATTTTATCCAATTTATAACGCTTAATCTGTCCCGGACCAGATCACTTGCAGAGTACACAAAATAAAGTGTTCCGACTCGACACTTTATTATTGTTCATGAAAGACAGCCGGAATGAAATTGAGATTTAAAGAGGCGGATCAGAGGCATTTAGTCCCAATACAACTACAAGTAAGCTATTCTTATTTACGCCGCCGCTCATCCATCATCATTCGGGTTAGCTCATAATCAACAAATCATGCCCATTAAACACACAACTTTTTATCACCCAATCCCATACGCCAACAGAAGGGTTACCCCATAATCTTTCTCCATAGCTTATCTTTTTTCGCCAATTCTTGTTTATCTTTCCGGTCTACATATCATCAGTTCCAATTCCATGGCATATCCCGCGCATTTACTTGCGATTCCTATTGAGTTCCTTGAGAACGTTTTCTAATTTACAAAAATGTCACTCATATCATTTTTGCTAACCAAAATGGTCAGGTCTCACTTCATATGACAATAAAACTCAAACTACAAAATTTGCATCAAATTCGCACGAAATATATATAACTTGAAATCATTGGTAAAATATTTATCGTTTGTCATGCGTAAATGGTGAAGTGGGTGTATACTTTTGAGTCAAGGTCGAGCTCTGAGTAAATAGTCTGCTAATGACATTTTGGTTAGATTCATAACATACCTATGGATTTTGTCCAATGTTAATGTATGCATTCGCCATTCAAATCCCTCGATTTCCGGTCGTTCACAATCCCAATTTATTACAAGCAACCTAGACGCATACGTATGATCACTTTTCAAGAAGACCTTTTGAGGACCCCCAGGCTGGCGAAATTCGCTTAGCCGCCATTAGCAAATACATGTGCTAGCAGGCTGTTACGCCAACATTGACATGCATAACATTACTTACGCACTAAAACATTCTCCTTAACAAGGACAAGAATTCCCAGGGTACCGAAAACGAGAGATTATCTTGTATTGTATGCACTATGCACCTCAATCGATTTCCTCTCTTTGAATCGATTTACTTTCTTCGCCAAAAACTCCTGTATAAATTCATTTGTGTCACCTCTAAAGATGACGTTTTATGTAAGTGCTAGTTTTAAAGTGTCCTTAATTATCCAAACAGCTCAAAGTTCTACAAAACTACAAAGTTCGTCATGGGACAAGTTTTACAACCTTGTCTGCATTTTGAATGAAGCGTTATTTTTCACCTCGCCTTTTTAGTTGTATCTGATGTCTACCTTTAAAATACATTTGTCACCCTGCAATCTACGAAGTTTATAGTTTCCACTTCCCACCCGAATCAATTCAGCTTTGACAGCGTTCGTTAAATTTTCATCATGGAATTCGTTTTTCCTCACTCTCACAACTTTCCCTTGATGTTGGCATCCTCTTGCTTTATTTGACCACCTGATGCATTAAATCGAAGCTTTGTGTGCTGACAACAAACGCCAACTGTTGGGCTATTCTAGTAAAAACGTTCTTCCCTCGTACTCTTACAAGAAACCTGTACTTCGCAAAAAAATAATCCCTTTTCCAAACGGAACTCCTTGTAAAAATGGTCTTTCAAATAATCTGGATTCATGGGAATTCCTATGAGCCAAAATAGAACAGATGATCATAGCTCCAAGTCATGCAAACTGATATCAACTAATCAGATACTTATTATTGGGTAGAGACTGATTCAATGGAAAAGATTCGGTCTGCTGAAGTACATATTTGGCCAATATCGATCGCATTGATTTAATACATTGGCTTTAATCAGGAATCAACCTTGAACAACATGTTTGACATACATTGAAATGCTGTACAACCAGTAATCCATTGTTTAATAGCCTGAGGGTTTCAATACCCCAGATGGTTGTTTCTAACAGACAAAACAAAGTATTTTTAGCCCAAAACAACCTATTTTTCTATATATTACGGAATTGCTGATTTCCCCAATTTTTCTTGATTCGGGAAGCGGGATTATCGAGTGTCACAACATTTGGGTGTAGATTCAGCAAAATTTTATTTTTGTAACATCATTTACACATGTGTGTTTTACGATTGAAATCAGTACTAAAATCTGAAGTTAAACTACTGAAGCTTCCACAGTTAATCAATGTTCCAAGGCAGTGCCTCACAATTCGCGAAAGTGGAGCATATTTACATCTGCATTTCGATTGCATCACGATGTCATAAGGGGAGCTAGAAGTCGATGGGGTTATCAAGTTTGCATGTAGTTCACATGAGTGAGGAGTTGCAAGAGATTTATTATTCATCTTGCCGCCTTCCTTGGCATCCAAGAGTTTCTCCTGCTTCTTTAAGAGGTTGTATATTGGCAGTAAATCTTGACCTGGCCAAAGAATTGTGCTGCAACCAGCAAAAGTTTGTAGACCTTAATGATTACTATAAGACGGACCGCTAGTTACATACCGGCTTTTCCCATGAACATATTGTGCGGGGTAGGACGAGCATTCTCAGCCAGATTCTCCCGCTCCGTCTACATTGTTTGCCAAATTTAGCTGTTATTGCTGGCCGAAGCATTTCTTTGTATACGTATAACAAGGAAAAGATCGTACATTATTTAATGGGTTGGTTTCTGCCTCATAGAGTTCCGCCTTTGAACTTGGAGCTTCATCACAGGTCTTTGATTCGTTTACAAAGTAAGCACGTACTTGAATAGATAGACACAAAAGCTCTTCTGCTTACAATAACAATTATATTCCAATCGGGCGAGCTTAATAAGTGTAGCTTCCCACCAAAAGTTCATTAAGAAACCTAATACCGACATTTTCTTCTTCAACAAAGTCGTCAAACGGTGAATACGAGACGACGAGAAAAACTTGTGACGCAGACTCTGGTTTGTTGTTTCTTTGGTCGTCTTTTACAAAGGCATGCAATTTGGCTTTGTTAACAATAACTGCTGCATTAGAAACTAGATCCTATGCACAATGGAATATAGCCAACAGCTATTTCATCTCATCGCTTTACACTAGAACCAATTTTTGGAAATTGACATTGTCTTCAGTCATTAGACTCCATTTCGAGAGGTAACATCTTCTAGCCTCATAAGGCTCGTAAGCAAAACTTGATGGGATAGTAAAAATAACTCTTTTGTTCAAATGCCTCAACTCCTCAGAGATGAAGATTGGATTGATTTAGAAATTGAATTCGCTTCATTCTTGCGAAATGCAGTGATGATATGGTAGCAGAAACTACTCTCGAAGGATGCACAAGAAAGCCCTTAAGTGTATTTGACTCTCTTGGAACCAATCATCCAAACAACATTTTTGCCGTACATCCAAATAAAAAACCACCTATCTAAATGCAAAATCCATTAACTTGAGCCAGCCGATGTAGAATCTATACAAAAGATTCCGCTTGTTTGCTAGCACCGGTGAACAAACCAAGAAGTCGCCTTGCGAAATCTGTTAGGGGAACGCCTTTCTATGTATTTCCCCCCATGTTTGGCGATTTAGGCAATCGTCGCTGTGAGATGAACCAGCAACAATGACACGTATGCGACACAATTCTACTCCATCAAAGCTATAACGACTAGACGGACATGGCGAAATACTTTCAAATGTATCGGTCACCCTGCTACGACCACATGATTCCTCACAACTTCCGCTCGTATGCATCGGACGTGAAACTACCGAGCCAGAATTTCCTTGTAAAGGGTCAACAAAATTTGGGAAACAACACGGAAATTACCGTACAGCATGTCAAATAATCTATGTAAAACGTAGCGTTCATACTGTTGGTTGAAAACACGTACATTTCCTGCGCTGCATGATCCACGGTCGCACACTCAAGATTGAAGCAAGGAATTTTTCGCAACATTTTTTGTCCAACCTATTTATTTTTATTTTCAAATATTTTTTTGGGCAAAACCAACGGAACGGAAAGATATCACCGCTGATATCCACATAATCGAAATACATGTGAAACTGAGCTACACGAGAAGTAATTTGCCATTGTATTCTTTATGTAAGATTATGGTTGCAATTCTACATAAAGAATCTCAAAAGTTTTAGCAACGAAATCAACTAGCCTTCTTTGCTGCAATGGCTAATGGCGATCTATATTTAAAGTTCCAAAAGAGAGAAACTAATTCTCAAACCTCGTCTTGTTCTTCTTTGAAAGTTCATTGGAGAAAACTTCAAAACTAAGAGAAGACTTGGCAAAACTATGAAAAAGACCAAGTAATCAACACAAGTATTACTTTTTAATTACACCGTCTGCACCCTATATGCATAAGAAGATTGTGAAATCAGAAGCATACCGTAACTGTCAAGGAATTGCGACCCCACTTGTGGTCAAGATCTGAAACACATGTTTGTATTCTTACTTTAATCAACTCTTGGGAAAGCTTTTTGCTGAAATTCTCCAAGGAAAAGGCTTCTGGTTGCTTTTTACATCTGGTCGGGAAACTACTGTTTGGACCTTACAGTCACCTAACGATAGGATTCTAAACTTGTTGGTGGAGAAAGTTCTTGGAAATTGCCTCTTCCGCTGAATTCAACGTAGTTGAAGGATCTGCAAGTAGATGGCGATTTGACGCAGTTTAACAAACCCGGGATGAGCTTGTATTCGAAAAGCGAATCTCTGTAGTTGGATTCGTTAGTTATCTCTCGTATGTGTGTGTGTATTTTTGCCAGCCTTTTCCAGATTTCTGTATCGATCAGATTGCTTGGCGGCAGTGTGTCTGTTTGAGACGGTTTTGGTGGTGGCAGAGGCCGTAGTCGCAGGTGCCGAATATCACAGGCCACAAGCATACACGCTCTCGAATCTCCCTGGTGTTATCTCTGCTTTTAATTGCAAAAGATGTCTAGTAGTGCTTGAGTCGCAGATGGATCAGCAGAAATAACATGGAGTGTCGTGGGAACACGGATTTGTCGATAATTCCCTGCCGCGCCGCAAACGACAATGGTACACATGTACGACTAATCACCTTGATGAATAATTATGAGATACTCATGCAAACTATCGAGTGCTATAAGGAATTAACGTACATGATCAGATGATGTTCCGACCGCTCAAACTCAATTTTCCCATGCCTACTTATCGACTATCCTCTTATATATAGCCGGGCCTTGACGTGACAGAGACGATTATAATAACATTACCTTTGGACAAGAAAGGCGATTAAATTTTATTGACGGCTCAATTATATCAATATGTAGCCAGGAAACACTATATAAATTTCCTCTTTCTTGTCAACCTCAGTCTGTAGAATGTCTAAGACTTAATTTATAAGGACTTAATTTAATTAACGGAAAACGCAAACAAGTTGTCCTTTTAATATTCACGCCTTCACCACCCCGGTGTACTTTTCTCCGCCTCGAAAGGCACAAACACGAAACCTGCCGATGCGGTGTTGACTGGAAGGCATCTGTTATACCGCTTTTGTACCGGCTGAAAAGTTTACTTTGAAGGCGTTACTTATATATATTATGAGGGAAGCCTTTCCAAGCTTGAACATGATGACATTTTATAAAGACACGGTGTTTCAACAGCCTCGTTGTGTATCTTTCTAGTGCTGACACAAGTGTTTCAGCGACATGGAAAAGGATCCCGTTGGCATTTGAGGATGCGTTTTCGAGGGTGGTGGAGGCGGCGACTCGTTTTGCACGGGCTAACTAAGGTAATAGAATTGTGAATAAAGGACGTGGATGCATAGAGCAGGAGCCAATGAGTTTTTCATGAACAAGACGTGCTCGCAGACGGTATTCTGGCATAGAACAAATACGTTTCTCGGTCCAATTGTTCCAAGAGGAGAGCTGCTCGAAAACGAGAGAGAGAGAGTTAAAATGTAAAAGTAAGTCCATATGATCTGGTTGGTGGAAAGTCACGTTATATGTTGGCTTCTCGAGGAAGGAAATCGGTACAGGATACTTTTGCAGTCCTCTCCTCTCCCTGTCCATCTCAAGTACAGATAAGAAGAGGAAATGAAATGTGTGTGCGAGTTTATAGGGTGAAAGTGAGAAAAGCTCGTGTGCATTTGGGAAGCGAGACAATTTTCTATCATTTAGGTTTCGGCGGATGCCAAAATTCACCGTACACACAGAATAACTTGACGTGGTAATGTGGACCGAATACATGCAGATACACGTACAAGCGGACTCAATCAAGGCTCTTGAGCATTTATTGATGACTTGGCAAGCAGAAAATGGTTGGAGGCAAGCGCAGATTCGTTCAACTGTATTTTCATTTTCTTGATGGATCTCAAGCGAGCTTCTGGAATTTTCAATCTCGCTACTTTCAAGGTAAAAAATAAAAAAATACACCTAAATTTTTTTATGCAACTAAATTTTCTGATGGACACTTGACATCTTTACCGAGAACGACTCTTATTGCTTAACAAACAAAAGCCATTGCCTTATTGTTGTATCCACACGAGAAGAGCTAAGAGGCTGTATCTCACGTACGACACCTCCGCAGATCAAATACAGAGATGGCATTTTTGAAAAAGTCTATTTTACCTCTTGTCAACATTGCTCCATCTTAACTTGAGGCACCCACCCTGTACTTTGAGGAGAAAAGGCAGCAAAGCATGAGCCGGGATATATAAACAAGGGATAACCGTGTCTTGGCGGGTCCTGGCAGAGAAGTACAGCAGCAGCAGAATTGTGCAAAATCAATAGCAAAGTTTTCGCGCACCCGCATACTTATCGCTGTATAGACGACCAAGCAGCAACTTCAACAATCCGCGTGTATACGACTTTCTCCACCATTATCGTCGTAGCACTCGCTTGCTGGCTCGTTTCTACCGCAGGCTTGTGTATATGCATCGTGAAAAGAGCGACTCGACTTTCTCCGCATCTCATCCTCCTCTGGACCACTAAATCTCTTCTCATCATGTGCTCCTCTTCCCTTGCTTTCTCCCGCTTTCACTTGCTTTTCTTGCTTCTCTCGTCGTCTTGAACCAACCGACTACCACCAACATACAGACACACGCTTCATAATAATAGTCTTCCAATGCATAGCTGAGCAGCTTCAACTTTCCTCGTGTCCCGCATCCCGTCATCTTCCTTTTCTCTCACTCTCTCGCTTTCTGCCGTATTTCTAGCTCCCTTTCTCCTCCTTACCGAGTTCTACTTCCCTCTATACGAAATGGCCTACCAAACCAAATAAAGCTTGAAACCCTTTTATAAAGGGCTCTGATACTGCTGCCACCAAAGCGCCGTTGCCACTTGCACGGAGCTTTCCCACGGAAGGAAGCAAGCGAAAGCAAGGAGCTCTTTCTCGCTCTCTTTCTCTCGCCGTATATATCTATACAGAGATTCAGCTTTCTCTTCTTCCCAGTACAGAGATTTTCGCACATGTACACTTGTATGCAGTCCACGCAAAACCTACATAAGGAGCGAACCAAGCAGACGCGTATACACACTACAGCAGACTCTTGCTCCCTCTCTGCATTTGAATCTTATATGTAGTTTCGGAAATCTACGGATTCATCCCAACACCGGAGCGCCGTAAAGAAAGAAGGACAAGATGACGATGACAAAGAAAACAAGTAGAACCTCCCGTACCGCCAAAGCGTTCACACACTACTTTTACAATCTTCAAGCTCTCTACCACTTTACCGCTTCTGGTACAAAAACCGAATAATACAACCCTGCATCACCATGATCAGTCATATTTGTTCGGATTTCTGCAAATCAAAACCCGATTTCACCAAATTCAATCAACCCATAACTCATCACAAGGATCTGCAAAATATCCGAGTGTAAACCGGCTACACACAAAACGTGCTAAAGTGCTCAATAACCCAATCTTTTTGGACACTGTGTTGTCTATATAAACTGCAGAGGGTTTGTAAAAATTCCAAACTGTGATCAAGGAGATTGGACGGGGCTGGACGAAAATGGCAAGGTTATCATCATCTTCTGAAAATTCCGTCTGCTGACTGACAGCCATCTGCTTGCCGAGGTTTTGCTGGAAATATCCATGCGTCAAGTTGTATCTCTTGTTGAATTATTAATACAACCACTTCCGTCGCCGTCGTATTCTTACGGTAAGCAAGTTGTCGAATTTGCAAAATTTTAATTATGACTAACCACCCTTTCCCAAAACGAGTATTGCTTAAATTTTGTTCCGCAAGGAAAAGATTTTTCATTAAAGTTTTCATCTTGTGTAGACGTATGCAACTTGAATGAATGAGTTTGTTGGTGGGGATGGTGGTAGTTTGTGCCGCACATGGTTTACTTGAAAAACGTGCAAGCATGTATGTACAAGTTCCCACTCAACTTTATCTCTAGTCCCTTATGACTCGAGATATTTTCACATTATCATTTTTCTTCAGTGTTACTACAACTGCTCGGAGAAAGGCAGACAGAGTTGAAATTGACCAAAATGAAAATTGGGAGAAATTTAAGCCCCGCTTGAGTGCAAAGATGCTAGGGCAGAGATTTGCAAAAGTGTCGCAATCTAAAAATCTAAATTAAGAATATGCTTGATGTCTCAGCTCACTCAGACAGAAAGGTATATTTTGCAAGTGAGCAACTGTTTACCTGTGAGGTTTAGAAAAGCCGCTGTAAAAAATAAAACTTTCAAAGCGAAAAATGTATTACGTCAATCTCGTAAAAAGCACTCACACAGCAAGGTCACATTGCAAAGATACTTTTCATTCAACGTGAATACATATATTTTTTTGTTATGTGAACACAACTTCCGCTTGATATTTTTACTTCCGTAAAGAACCACAAGTAAGCTTGTGGAGCACTGTTTCATGTTATTTATGCATCATTAAGAATTTTGAAAAATTCTCAGTAGACGGTTTCCAAGAAGTCGCTTGACTTTCTCATTGACCTTTCTGAGTGGGCTTTGGCCATGTCAAGCGATGGTCGATGTCACTACAAGAGTGTCATTTTGTTCGTCAAGAGGGTTTACATTTCCAGCCATTTTTTCATTGTCTCCACAAGTTTATTGTCACTGAGGCGGTTAGACCTTGTGTGTCTGCAATGTGACTCTTGTAATCCTTTGCCAAGTTGACATTACACCCTGTCACACATAAAAATGTGAGACTCACGTAAATGTACCACAGCAGAGCCGAGACAGGCATCCATCGACCAAACAAACTTGCGCTCAAGTTTAATTCCTTCCACCACCTGGCTATAAATTTCTCCGCTACAAACAACTACAAAAGAGCATCGGCTGCGACGGGACGCATAATTCATGTACCGTAACATTTTTTCTCCTGTTTTGCCCTCAATTTTTCCCCTGTCACATTTCTACCCACGGAACCCCTAACCTTCATACGCGGTGGACTCAGTATAAAGGAAACCTCGTCTCCAGAGATCATGAAAATTCAGCGTTTCTCTTCAACAGCCAAGCAGGACTTGAGACTTTCTCTGCCGTGTATATAAACAAACAAGTTTTGTTTTTGTACCAGCACCGACTCCATCGGGCAAATTTATTTCTGTACAAATTAGCAAGCTAAGCTTGATTTTGGGAGAGGCCCGCTGTGGTACTTGCTTTACTAACGAAGAAACACCTGTCACTTTCAAGAGTCAAGCGCCGTGCACCCACGACTGTTTATTACCGCTGCGGTAACGAAGTAACGGAGAGACACAGCCTAAGGAGTTTCATGTTAAATTATTTCTTTCAAGCTTAATTGCCACTCTATTCACAAGAACTTTGTACCGTTTCTCATTCTCGCTATCGGACTCAAATGCATACCCTCAGCCCATGAACTACGCGTTATGACAATTTATGCTAAGCACGCAAAAAGTCTTTGTACTCGAGCGAGTATATATCAGAAAATAAGGTCCTTTCAAGAAATAGCTAAAGTTTTGTCAGAGAAAGAAATCGGACCCGTGGCTCTCGTCATCCAATTTACGTCATAAGAGAGATCAGAAAAGTACACACAAAGATGGATACACAATTTTAATTGAACACATGGGGATTCAGGCCACCCCATTTGCATACATTGAAGGCCGAAATTGGCGGTTATCCGAAACTGACTGTGAGTCCGGATCCACTCATTCTGGAAAAAATATTTTGGTTAGTACACACTTGAACTGCATTTGAAGTTTAAGCTTAGGGGTTTGTGAGAGCATTCAATTTTCGTACATTCAAAGCAGTTCTCACATTCATCTCAGAAACGCCTTGGAATAGTCTCGGGGGCATTTAGATATCAAGGGTCTTGGGAACTTAAAACAAGCGTTTGCTGGAATGGTAAAAGTTGAGATGGAATTTTTTGCACAAAATATTTGTTTTCCCCTTGGCGAACATTTGCATTGCATTAAATTCCAGAGATGGAGTTGACTGTGATCAAATAAGTGAGGGTTGCGGGGACCATCCGCCCCGTGTCAAAATAAGTTGTTTATCGGATCTTGGAGAGAACCAACAGGTACAGTCTAAAATTCTCTAGAAGCAAAAGATCTAGTAGACCCGCCGCATAAATAATTGACGAGCATTAGATGATACATCTTTACAAACATGTGCTTGGCTGCCTTTCTGCTTTTGATACTTTGGGTTAGGGAGTATGTGTATTTGCAGACTGAAAGGTGAATGAGAGTAGCGAAGGAAGTATGCACCTAGACTTTAGTGAAAAACGGTTATGTTAAAGTAAAATTGACCTGCTTATGTATATTAGTACACTAAACAAGTAACAAATTCAAGTCTTCGCTCAAGTCACTCGTGCATATAATATTCTCGCACACTGAAGTTGGAGCTGATTTTATAACGCTGGGCGCTGAGCGGACTGAAGGCAAGAAAAATAAATTCAAAGGTTGCGAGTCGTGCAAAGTGGCAAGGGCCTCATAAGGTGCAAAAGCGCACACAAATACGCTTATGCAACTTTGAGTCCGTCTTCGGCTCGCTCATGTAAGCAAAAGTGAAATGAGAATCATACTGAAGCTGGTGTGCGTATTTGGTGGAAAAAGTTTGCATAGCCCGGAATCATCTTCTTTGATATTAAAATTATGCCCGAGGATGATTACAGAAAGATGTATCTGTGGGATGGGGTTGACGGGGATACTTTGGTTGGAAAGAGAAAGTGGGATGAATGGGCTTCATGTGCATATACATGCTCTTCTTAAGAGAAATCCAGTTCTTGGGCGGAAGACTTAAACTCGGTTAGTCATATTCTGTTAGTAGTTCTTTTGACTTTTCCCACACGCCTGTAGACAAAAGACTTTGTGGTGGTGGTGGCGGCGGTGGAGAAAAAAAGACTTTCATCCGAGCGAGTAAATAAGCCTCGATAGTGACGGCGATTGAAGGCTGCAAAGTTTACAAGTCGAGTTAAAAATGTCGGGTTTGACAGTCTGATGGGATGGCGAGAGGAGAGGAAGAAGGAGGGAATGGAAAAAGTTTTTGCAGTCGACCGTCAGAGACATGCACATTTATAGTGGTACCGCAGAAAGGAAATGAAAACGAGAACATGCATGGCGAAATTCGAGTCGTCGAAAAATATAGATATATGTAGTCGACAACGGCAGCTCGTCTCCGTCCAAGCAAAAGCAAGAGTACCTTTCAAGAGACAATTGAGAAACAGGCGCAAAATACAGCCGTTTTTAACCACCAAGTCTTTGACTTTGACTTGGCCCTGCAATTGACGTCATCATCTACTTTCTCCATAGCTGACGTCACCACTTTTTCCCCTTGCACTTTGCTAGACTCGTTTTCATCCGCAAACTTTTCATTTGCCTCAATCAAGTCCTCGACTTTCTCTGACAAACACACACATGGATACAGAACGCTGGGGTGAGAAAACAGAAATTTCCGCAAGAAGTAAGCTCTCTAATGAAAAAGCACAAGCTTCATCTGATATCATTAAAGTGCATCCTGAATCTCTCCAACTTTTCTGTCTTCTTTCCTGCTGTTGACCTTTCGGTTTGGTTTGGTACCCGCAAAGTGGAAGTTTGTACATGAGCAACAAGAGCAACCAAAGTTGTAACCTTCGGCTACTCTCCAGAAAATGTCCTCCGTTATCATTGCTCATCATCAAGGCCCTCATTTCCGCTTGATTCCATCCCAGGATTCACTGTTAGATCAGAGACAATTTGCCAAATGTTCTTGTTGCTTATGTTGAACTGTCAGTTAAATACATGGCCGAAAGGACATGATTCAAAGGAAACAAGGCTTATCAATAATCTTGTCTTTATCGTGACAAGAAGCGACACAAATTAAACCACCACTCCCACAAACTCGCCCTGGACTCGTAGAGGCGGGTTACTCCCAGCCGACTACACCTTTGAAACACAATTTCTCTGTGGCCGCTCCACAGCAAAGGGCATTCCTAAAGGCGGGCAAACAAGTTGTTGAAACACTATAGGGTTCTAGTTCTAGTAGTCGTACTCCTGCTCAACTTCCTTTTCTATTATTTCCAAACACACACATATCCACATGGATTCCACACTGTGCTTTTCATGGTCACTGACTTTATCTAACGTTAGATTCCACTGCCAAAACCCTTTTGTTCTCCAACATAATTGACGCGGTACTCAATTAAAGAGCTCAGAAACTCCCGCCGCCCAGCCCATCTTCTCTGTATTAATCTTGCACCAATGAAAGCTGCCCTTTCCTTTTACCTCTAATCACCATTTCCGCAAAAGATTTCCGTCTCGACAAACTATTCTACACATCTTTCGCAAAGGTTATAAATCAGAATTATTCTATTGCATTCCAGGTACTACTACCGGGACTGACAGGGCTGACAACTAAACAAAATGTTGTCACGCCAAGTCGTCATGATGGAGAGCTTCTTTTCCCATAGAAGCAGTACCAGTGTCTACTGCTTAGGCCTTTTCTTTATCCTTGCTGCAATCGTCTCCACACAGTAAGTATATTTTATACATTCTTTCCGCTGATACGTGCGTTTTTAATGTCTATTCATGCCTTAACGCAATTTCATACCTGCCACATTCAATCGTCTTTCAATGTTTACGAGGACTGAATCCCAGATAAAAAATCTACAAAGCCCTATGCCTCGGTTCCATGCTCATTTCACCCTATTCAATGATATCTTCTGTCATCTTCATCATCTTTAACTCCGCAGCCAGAGCCAGACATTCAGAACATGCAGCTTTATAAAATTGGTCCTGTCACTCTACTCTACCATACATAAAACCAGATTGCATTCTGCAAGCTTGGACGGAATCCAAATTAGACTAGAATATTGCACAAATATCCCCAGATGAGCCACGCCAATAAAACCTGATTTGCTCTAAACCATAATTTTTACGTCGTTTCGCCAAACGCATAAAATTTGAGGGTATACTGATTTCATTCGGAGCGGAGATAGTCTTGTGATGGCGAATTCTAGATTTTTCGGCTCGTAACTTTTTTAAAAGCTTTGCGTCACAAAATTCAAGGTTTTACCAATTTTACAGGCATCAATTAATTCAATGTAAACAACAAAAACATAAACAACCTAAACGACGACAGAATGGCTGCAAGTTTGGCTAAAAATACTTTTCGAGTGCAAAAACATTATTTGACAAAGTTCAAGGTAATACTCCTGCTAAAGTTCGGCGGCGAGTAAACTGTTTCTTTTTTGGTTTTTTAGTGAAGCTCATAAAGTGACCACGGTAAATGGGTCAGACAAGGGAGGTCCTATAAACTACAGAGAGATAGAGAAGAAAATCCTGGATCAAATTTTAGGAGGGAAATACGACAAACAAATTCGTCCTTCCGGTTCTAATGGAACTGGTAAGTAACTCTATCTTTGTCTCTTTTTCAAACACACCTAAAAGAAACACTCTTTTCTGTAAACAAGAGCCAACGGCTACCACAGAACAAGATGCTGTCAGCGGTAAAAGCAGTAGCGTTTCTTAACACTGCCGTTATCTAAGTAATCTGTTTCCTATTACAAATGGCAACATGAGCCAAAACGTCGGATAGGACAAAACAAACATGCTCTTCCTCCGTAAAGTTACCTAAACGCTATTTGTATCTACTGGAGATCGTCGTACTAATGCAGAAGTCGTAGAATTGTGTATCAGCCAAAGACGGCTTAAGTATTATATTGTCTAACATTTTACTGTCTGCCAGTGGTAGAGTGAGAGTTTATAATAACATTTTTGATACTAACATCAGCAAAAAAGGTAAACACTAAGGTAATGTGCGAATATCTCTGGATCCGTGATTCAGCCCATTTAGACCAAGAAACCATGTTATCAAAGGATCGTGGTCCAGTTTCCAAGTTTATGACTTTGTGTATTTGAGGTAGGCAGGGTAAGGAGAGATTCCATTTAGTTTCATCAATCATGACCCCTCCCCACGTGCTCATTGCAATTTCTAGTGCTCATTAACTCTCTAACAATTCATCGAGCATACACATTTATTCGTGGTTCATTTTGCCAACCACGTCGTTACATTTTACCATTATTACACCTCTTTGCAGCCTTAGTCAGTTACATACTCAACTTTCTTCATATTCTTCTGTCCGTTGACTTTGCCGCCTCTGCAGCCAAGGGCAATTCGCTCTGCGCATCAAAAAATATTTGCTCACGAACACCCAAGACGGCTCATGTCCGCAATCTTTTTCTTTACTTGAAGCCAAAAAATTCAATCATCATTTTGTGACCTCTTCCAATCAGTGGTCATATACTGCCACAACTGCCTTCCTATCTGTCCTTCTGTACAAACGGATTTTTTGCTCATTTACCCCGATAATAATAACGCCTGTGTGAAAAGGTACGATAAAAATAACAGGCGAACTGGAATAAAAACCGAACCACAGTACATCTACTTGAATGCACAATAAAAAGTGATGGTTTTGAAGAAGGAAAGGATAAGTGCAAGGAGAAGCGCTTCTTATTCGGGTGTATGAACGATACGAAATGCTTTGAGATGATGCGGCGATTTAAAGGCTCACAAAATGTGACAGGATTGATTGTACAAAATTTCAAAACTACTATGGCGAACCGTTTATATATAAGGTTTCTGTAGGGAAAAATTACCAGTATATATTTGGTAGTATGCCGACTATGGCAAGGTGGTCCATCGAAAACATTATGTCGCACTGCACCATGTTATAACAACAACAGGAACCACTTTCTCTCCCACACTTTCTGAACGAGACCAGGAGGAACTGTTTGTTGTAAGGGGGTTTTGTCGGAAAATAGATCGAAAAAGAATAAAATTCTTCCTTGTCACTTGGTTCTCTTCAGCGCTCTTATACGTGTAGTCAGTATCTATTTTTCACTGGCTCCAAACTTTTCTCGCCACTGTAATAGTAATAGTGATAAAAACTAGCGTCAGCGCCACACTTAAATAGGCCAAACTTGTATAGATTTGGGAAAAAAGTAAAAGCGTATACAGCTCGCAATGAAACGTTGAGCGAGCTGGTTTTTGCGAACAAACACCTCTCCAAATGATCTTTCGCCAGCCAGCTTCTCCTTCTGTTCTAACCTTGACTTTGTATTAGGCATGCAATCCGAGAAAACATTAATCACTTTGGATTGTAATTCCTCCGCCAGGAATAAATGGGCTTCGCATTTCACTTTCTTTATGTGGAGGAAATTTCTTGTCCAAACAAACACTTGGCTCATACTTTCATCTTGGCATTAACGGATATTCAATCTAAAAACAATCAGAGTAAAGAGGAACAGCAAAGATGATATGATAGCCCTCTTCTCTTATCCATTTGTATTGCCATTATTTCCACTTTGTGTACACAATGGAGACGCTGTTGTTGTGTCTACATCTCCAGCGTATGAGAAGCGTATCATCTTTTTCGCCGGACTCGTGTACAAGAGTCAGCATTTTCTCCCGCCGCATTGACCGCATTTTCGAAGAATAGCAATACTAACTATTAAAGTACAGGCTTGCATTGTCCTACTTTTCCTTTCTCCAATGTAATGACTTTCACATTCGGAACCACTTACGCGTGAGAAGACCATGTTAAACATCACTACGGTTCTAAAACGCAATTATTTCTCAAATCTCGGAAACATAAGATAAGGCGCAATTCTCTACGCCAATAGCACACACCACCAACGTCATTATTTCACGCTTTCGCTCCTCTCATCCGAACTTAATGTCCTTGTTCGCATTTTAAAAGGCAATCCCTTCATATCCGAGAAAATCCATACAAATATTGAACGGTAAACATTTTTCGGGCCATGGAACAAGGCAGTCAGAGAAGAGGCAATGGAACATACATGCCCGCTGGTTATTCCGCCTTTTCTTTTTCTTCAAACAGTAAAAGCATTGACTGCCAAGACCACAGACGTCTCCTTGGTAACTTGTTTTGCCAATCTGCTAATGGGATTTCGCTGAAAACAAACAAGACAAGTTTGCACCCTGGTGCAAAATTAAATTATTTCTTTGCGGGGGGTAAATCTAAGTGGTCGTTTACGTCACAGCTAAAAGAGTAATAATACAGTGGGTGAATGTTTTGAAGCTGTGCCTTCTTTAAAACACCTCGTAAGTGTCGTCTTATTTCCGTTGTAAATTAATAAATCTCAGCAGTATATCTGTCAACCAGCTCAAATAACTGCGAGTTATACACCCCGGCTGAGGCAGTTTAGAATCAACAAGCAAATTCTCCACATCGGCTCAACATCTCATGACCAGAGCCAACACCTTTAAACCCTTTCAAGCCAGTGGTCACTACGGAGGACTGCACATTTCGACCGTGTGTTCTCATTGCCATCATCGGTAAAGAAGGCCCATCAGATTACAGAAATCAGGTTTTACTCTTAAAGACAAGGGGCTTAGGTAAATCCGTGGGATTTTCCAGCGTCCAATGGCCTCTTGCTCATTCACACTTTCCACCACTGGCTGAGGACACAGTAGTAAAAAGTTTGCAAACGATCTGCTGGCATTCTTTTCACAAGGAGGTATATCGCCTTCGTGAAAGATTCTTTCAACGACAAGCTACAGCCATGGCCATGTATCTACAACAGCTGTGTGAAGCAGTCGGGTATGGAGAAAACGGCAAGGATGGATGGAATCCTGAACATGTGTTTTATTACTTGTTCATGGCAAATTGGGCCGTTAAAGCATTCCCAGCAGTCCGAAACTCTTTCAGTCGGACCCCATTGCATGGCATGGCCCAGCCATTGATCCATTCACGTACCTCCATTTCTCTTTTTCCTCGCCCATTCAGCTATTTATTCATCTGGAAGACATTGATTTACGTATTTTGAAAAAATGACTACTGTACATATACACATGGACACTCCAGCTCCTCTCTTGCAACTCTTACTTCGACTTTCAAACGATTCATACACACACATTACAAATTAGGTTGTTCGTAAATCATACAGTTCTCCCATCGGGAAATAATCTCATGACCAGTCAAAACCAGTAAAATATCTGCTACACCTTTCCTCAGCACCCATATTGGCACTGGTTACGGTCAATTTTTTCTCAGAATTGCAAAAATTGAGTGCAAAATTGTTCAATGTTCAAATGGCTTTCTAGCGATTACGAACAATTTCTACTACAAGTGCACGGAAGCTGTTTCTGCTGCGCCGTAGCGATACCCAAACAGCCAGTGCCAAAGCTTTCTACAAAGCAGAAAGATAGCAGAGTTGTGTTCGGCTGACGTATCAATATGTAGCTGGCATAAAGAGCGGATACTTTGTTTGCTGTTTTTAGCGTTTTTGCACAATATATCTTGGCTGTAGAATGTGAAGAAGACGCAACATTTATCTGTTTCAAAAAAAGACGGAAATTGCAACATTTGCCGTATACTCGATTCCCTCGGAGGGAATTCAAGTGTCCATTACCCAAGGCTTTTCCCCGGGTGTCAAGTACATGTTGAGCAAATATTTTCATCTGGCTGCAAGCGATCATATATGTATATATACTAACGCTGGTCGTTAAATAAACTTTCAGGCGCACAAAACGTGAGGATAAAATTATAATCGGAAACATCGATTATCTTTCAAGAGCAGGGGTGTTGAATGGTAATAGGATGGTTACATCCGCCATTGGTGTCACCAATAGGCGACCGCCATTACTCCTCCAGGCAGTAATAATGTTACAGCTGTGAAAAGTCCCAAATTTCCCCTACACTAGAAGCACAGGACACGAGGGGCCAGCCTATACAAAATGAATAAAACATCACTTTGGCAAATTTTGTACAGAAATCCGAGCAAAATTCAAGAACAAATTTCGTGTAACAACCTCTCTGCAAGTTTGAAGGAAAGTTTTTTCTTTGCTAGAAAGCAAAATCAGCACAATTTCTTTCTACAAAAGCAATAGTAGGCAAGCAGACAGGGAGGAGCTGGCGGCAGTAGCTCCAAAGAAAATATATGTAGGAAGGACAGAATCCGAATTGATTTCAAAGGGTTAAGCCGGCAAGATGTAGAGAGGAAGAAAGTCGTTTGCAGACACAAGAGCTTAAGCCCTTTTACGAAGACACATGGAGGTTGTTGCTTATAAAGTGTGTACGGCAAATATTATAGGGTTTGTAGAAAGGAAATACAATTAACAAAGTGCTGACATAGCTTAAAAGCCGACGACGTTATTACTCCGAAACTTTGTACATCATTTTTGCACTGTTTGCATCTTGGCATAATGATTCCAAAAAACATACAACATTGAACATGGGCAAACTGTATATACAAATGTAATTATATATAAAGTAAAACTAACGAGAACTAATTGAAACGTCAGGAAGTACAGCACTACTCTGCAGCGATAAACATAATGTAAATACACGGTAAAAACAAGGAAAATTTGGTTGGGACGACATTGCGGTCGTGTGGTTAATCATGGATATGTAATGTACATGGATTTTGTCCAGGGCCAACAATCGTTAGTGTCAACTTGTATGTGAGAAGCATAGCCACAATTGATGACGTAAAAATGGTAAGTGGGCAACCACCCCTTCCCACCGTACCATTACAGTGCAAGCAAGCTAAAATCTAGATCTTAGACTAGTCCCGCCTAATGTTACCTATAGTATGTACTACCACCAAAGTCATGGAGAGAGAAACCATTACCTTTACGAGCATATCTATACCAAAACAACATTACCCTGAAAACTATTTCGCATCTACCCTCCCATCAAAACTAAACTGCCTACATAGTTGAGAGACGCTGATTTTTGTTCCTCATTCCCACAACAACAACTACTATTTATATTATACTGCCTTTATGTTTTCCGCCGACAAAACTTCTCTTGTTTTCAGCCTCTTTCATTCCGTTCATCTCTTGTGTAATTTTCATTTTTCTCTTGAAACCTTTTCAACTGTTCATACTTTTTCAAGTTTCGGCTTCCTTCTCTTGCTATTATATATTATACGTTCACCCAAGGCAAAAAGATCAGCAGAAAATGTCCAAACCTTTATCCTGTTCCGTTTTGGATACATGTTGTATTATACATACAAATATGAATATGTAATAATGTTACCACCCAGTTTCCGCAAGTCCTGTGTTATAAATTCCCGCAATGTAATAGGTGCCAGAGCTGTAAGCAGCCGCCTCCATTTGGGCGATAATGTATAAACCTGCAACGCATGTTGTATATTGCTGCTACCTGAAAATAATGAAAGAGCAAATCTCCAAATCCTTCATTCTAAACAACAACTTTCTCTTCCAGATGAGGCTTACGTTTACAGCTCTGCCAGAGTACGCAGCTGCATGTATTTTTCACAATTTATTCAGACGTAACCGTGTCATTTTGTTTCATCGCCTAACGTAGGTGGCATGAACCTGTAGACGCGCTGAAACATTTACCATGCCCGTGCCCGTGTTAGAATCTCTCCTAATTTTTATTATAATGTTAAGCCTTCACGTGAGCCAGTCTCGTTTCACTGCAAATTACGCCATCAAATTCAGTTTCGCGAAAAATTAAATTGAAACTGACGTCTTTAGGACCAACACTGACTTTACCCACTTACCCTATTGATACCTTACATGTAGCTTGTTCTATATGAGCAATGTAACATTGTTGACATTCTTCCTTTTTCATCCGCCATTTCGCTAAAACTGCTTCAGGGCATTTAAACTCAACCGTAGAACTTGTTGTGTACCCCTGCAAACATATAACGCTTCTTTTCGAGTTCTTCCCCACAGATTGAGCACATTTATATTTCTGGCCATATATATAAAATTTTGCTGCAACGGATATGAGATATGGCCTTACCTTTATGAATTTTTACAAAAGACTTCAAGGTTATCTCTTGATTGAACAACCGGACAAGGAGCAATCTTTTATTCTGTAGCTGATCCCATTCAAAGTAATGGAGCTGCAAAAAATTGGCTGGCAAAATATTCGTCCAGGATCCAGAGTTTATGGAAAGATATTTTTGCTTTAAAAAGCTTTTATATAACATAGCATGCCAGTTCTTAGTGAGAAATGTTGTAGTTGTTAATAAAGTTGCTCTAGTCACAACAAGTTGCGGTAGGAACCAAGATAGTGGGCTGTAATGAAGATCGCAACAGGATGGCAACAGGATCTCAACATGGGATCTCAACAGGATCGCAACAGATCGCAACAGGATCGCAACAGAATCTCGACAAGATGTCAACAGGATCTCAACAGTGAGATCTGCATCAACGCCCTCTTTTTATAGACACGCCCATCAAGATTTTCCGTCGAAGGTGTTCAACGGAGAATTGAACGGGATCTCAACATTGATTCAATACAGCAGAATCTCAACAGGATCGCAACACCG
>JAQGBJ010000109.1:0-67236 GCA_034698345.1 Sphaeridia pumilis
GCCAGCTTGTACCTTTGGTGATCCTTACAAGCTTTTGATAATCACTTTTACGACTTTTCCAGGGATCGATTCCGAACTGCGATCAACGTTCTTGGAGGTAAGTTTTGTGAGCCACTGCGAAACGCTCCAGAGTTCTCCTACATTTTCCACTCGGCTGAACCGCAATTGACCTTGTTTCTTGCATTTTTCAGACTCGCTCGGAGCTGGTTTGGTGGATTACATCAGCAAAGCCGAACTTAAAAGTATACCGATTCCTGACGAGAACGAACTTGAAATGGAGAAGCTACGGCAGGATAAGGCTGGAACGTCGTACGATGACGCAGAAGTGTAGACGGATCTACAACCATGTGATTCCTCGTCCAGTTTTACTAGTTTAAATTGTTTTTTAAATTTTTAATTCTTGTTTCTTACAATACAAATAGTCGGTAAATGTACCATTGTGCAACAAACATGCTAGTGTCCTTTATAGTTTGGTTATGTATGTAGTTCAAACAAAAACTTATAGCCACAAAATGATGTTATTTCCGCAAGGCAAGATTGTAGTATACAACAAGCCAGAACGTACTATATTACACTGAAAACTAGGCTCTTTTGTTAACAAAACTTGAGTTGTATACAAACTTTGAATTACCGAGGGAAATTCTTGCAAGGTCCAGCGTTTTAAACTATATGGCGTACTCAAAAGCGCACCGATGTCAACTCCATCTCGGGATGAGTTCTGGAAACACAGCCCCGTATCCGCTCCAGTCAAAATTTAAGATATCTCTTATATCGACTCGAACTTGATGTTTAACGAAAATGAATTAATTCTCTCTGAAAAAGGCTTGATGCTCTTTCTTTGAGAGCCTCCGTCAAACCATGCTTTTGGAAAGCATCAATGTTCCCTGTTAAAATGCCAACAACAATGAATGTATTCTCGTCTGCTAAAAACTCTTTGTAAACCGCAAGACAATAGTAATCGTGATGAATTACATAAGACAAGTTGATATAATTTTAGGTGTAGAGAGCAGGCGAAAACAATGGCCTGGTAATATGCTATTGAGTAATATTACGAATACAGACGCTAGACGTAATATGCCGGTAGCTTTTAGTTAAATATGGGTTGTCACTCGAAAACTTCCCTTGTGTCCCAAAAATGTAATCTCCAAACATTAGTAACCAAAGTGCAAACCCTTTGTACTCTAACCAAACAACAATTAGCTTTAAAGGAAACCTCTGTGTGCCGGTGAATTTCTCTTTGAAGGTACAAGCCATTTGTGTGTCAGTGGTGACATTTGGTTGTCGCCGTCATTACTGCATATAGCACAAGTAAACAAACACACATGTAATTTACCTGTCCGCCAAATCGGACACAATGATCGCATTTTCACAAAACTGTGACTCTGACAAATAACGAAAGATAATAATTAGTTGCTAAGCGTGCAAATGTGGGAACGTTACACGAATGTAAATTTAAAACTAATAAATGTATCTTTAGTTGGTTGTGGTGAAAAAGTCTATAAAAAGTAATAGTTGGGAAAGAGTGTTTATATATGCTACTGTTATATGCAAAAGCTAATCAAAAGGTGCTTGGTGGTAGAATTTTACCTTTGTCGGAATGCATATCCGGATACATATTCTATGCGGAATCATAAGTTTCGCTGTATGTTATGTAACTGACATAATCTATTGACGTTACCGTATTGTTCAAAGTTCTAGAAGTAGAAAAAATATCAGCAACTGTCAAGAGTATATCCATGATATATATCATATTACAGTGAATGCTTTCTCTGATCCTGTGGGAAAAGCAAATTAGCAGCATATCTTTTATCGTATCTCTGTACAAGTCCTTATAGACACACAGTGGAGCTCTGATGGATGAAATCAGAAAGGAAACTGATCACTTATGACAGACTCTGAAAATTAGATGGACATATGTCATGATATATATAAATCATATCGACATTACAGTGACTTGGGTGAGATTATTGTGGAATACATACGTATGAAGTGATCTGCTGCCATTTTGAATGCTGCCAGTCAGTGGGAAAGAAGTAGATGGCGTTGAATTGCTATTAAAGTGTGTTCACCATTAAAGTATGGAAATTTTAGATTCAGTCTGAAAGAGAAACTACATTATATACCTATATATACGAGTAACTCATAGCTTATATAGTTAACAAATGAATGGATAAATTAGAGACCGTGAGTAGTTATGCAATCAATGGATATTAATCATAAGTGTGTAGTGAATATATGATCTTCTAGTGTAAGCAAATAGTGTTAACTAACTGGTCTATGAATGGTGATGTGTAAAGTTGAACGCACCATATGGTGTACGCATACTTAATTCAATCATCTCTGTGTGCTTTATTGTTAAATTAAGTGAACAATTAAAAAAGATGTGTAGTTTTGAGTAGACCATATACACCTGGAAACTTTCTTCAAGCAAACAACAGTTGCACTCATCAACAAGGTTGAAACTCGATTGTCATCATTGAGAGAGATGTGTCTCAAATATTCACTAGCCATTGCCAACCCGATACAATTGAAGGTCAACGTCAATAGTAGCAGCACTCCCATGAAACTGGTAAAAACCTTGGTAAGAAGTTTGAAAGTGATAACTTTCAGTGCGAGCTTTATAGACGCGAATTAAAATATGGGCCAGACACTTTCAAAATTATCAGCTTTTCAAATCTTTCACTTGCAACTACCGAGTCCATGAGTGTAGTGGTTTAGATGAAGACTTGAATTATATACTTTATAGCGTCATAAAGTCGGTAAATTTCCCTCTACGAATTTGCGTGACTATAAAGTCAAAACAAAGATGTGAACAAGCCCAACATTAACAGCATTGTCGGTTAAGTCATTTTGGAAATGGCCACAATGATGAAGACACTTTCAGGATGAGGACAAGACGGAAAACCCATCGAAACGGTGTGGGCGGCGAGAACCACTATATTGTTCTGTTTATGGTTTCCTTAGGTGGGTGGCAAGTTGCACTTTCGCAGGTATAGAGATAGAGTCGACATTTTGCCAAAATTTGCACGTAAGCTTTATCGGCCGCAATAGATGCAAATTGTCATAACTGTGATGTTAGACAAACGGTACATTCAGACTAAGGCAAGGCAAGATAGTACTTTATATATACAATGAATCCATCGAGCAAATACAACAGAGATGATCGAAAATGAGAATAATCAATTTCTGAGACGAATGTGGGATTCCTAGTTAGTTCGTTGTTCAAACAAAATTAAGCCCAGCTTCAAATTGTCTTGAAACTTGCGTGATTGTCCCCCAGCAGCAGCATTAATTAAAGAATTAAGAAACGTGGTCACACTTCGAGACAATGTTGCGATACTTTGCCCTTTACAGACAGCCGAGACGACGTAAACTCAATTGGTTCTTTTTTGTTCAAAACTGCCATAGAAATTATCAGTCATGAGTCATGCGTCAGCAGCTATTTGAGTTCCTTCCAGCCATACCTTAATAGTTTCGCTAATTTGTAACCATTTGGAGAACTAAAAATGTGTAAACGTTGCGAATTTTAAAGTTTGTCAACCCTGGCCTGGAGGTTAATGCCGAAAGATGACTAATTTCAAAGACAAACGTTGCTAATGGAACCATAGCAATGCTCTTTGAATTTAATCTAGTCTTTGGGCATTGAACTTCCTCAAGTTAAGGCAGGACAGGTGCTGACTCTAATAAACTGAAACTGGCTATGGCAATTGGGGGTGTCTCAAAGGTTTGGCAATCAGCTTAGCACAAGGACGCTAAAAAGCCCTTGAACGAGAATCAGACAGGATGCCACAAAAGAGATGGGTCAAAAATTGGCAAAATCTTTGAACGGAACAAAGTGGCGATGATGTAACAAACCACTCAAAGCCTGTTATCAACTTTGATGCTATCATTGTAATTGTGATTCTGCAGCAAGCATGTATGCATATATTTATACTTGGCTAATCACAGGTTGTTTGAAACATTAGCAACAGAACCTGACATCAGTCGAACGCTAAAAATTTACATTATGTGATGCTGATTCGTAGAAGTTAACTACTGTCTGACTGCTCATCATTATGTTTAAAGTCTCAAGGGCAGCAGGGTAATCTGATTAGTCAGCGATACTTTATGTTTCACGATTTCCATTTTTAAACCTGGTAACAACATGATCTGTCAAACAAAAGCTGGCAGAGGTGTTGTTGACATGCAGAAGACGTACGCCTGTAATTTTACGTAAAGCAAGCCGATGAATTTGCTACAAGTTTCGAAGAAAAGTATTTGTGTAAGTATTAAAGATTATTGAAAAAGAAAAATACTCATTGAATTCACACCGGATATTCCTGAGAACTGGGTAGCACAATTTCCGGTAATTTTTGCGCATAAACGTTCCATTTTAGTTAACCTATTTTCGCCAATGATGTATGTCTGGGATAGGAACCTGGTGGGCGACCTTGTGTTTAGCAAGTTGGCTCAAATTGAACAATCGAGATGTCTTCAAAGCTTAAGCTTTATGCAAAAACTTACACTGACTAAAATGTACAGAATAACGATCCAGCCCAAAATGTACTTCAGTTTTTCTGTTTAGCTCTTGCCGGTGTAATAAAGTTTCATGAGCCCAGATCTTATTATAACAATAATGTTATGACGGCAAAAGCAAAGGGTTGAGTGCAACTTGAATCTTTTATGTCATTTCTCTCACTTTTAATTGTAGTGAGGAAGCTGTTTGATATCCAAACTGCGGCCTATATTATAATATAAAATTAAGAGCGGGAGTTGCATAAAGTGTTAATGTTCCCACACGCCCGCAGTCCATCCGTCCGTGGATCACGTCGTCGGTTTATGCTGTCAAGGTAGGTCACCCGCTTTCTTGACCTCTTTTATCGACTTGACTAGGCA
This sequence comes from Sphaeridia pumilis, assembly GCA_034698345.1. Lineage (NCBI taxonomy): Eukaryota > Metazoa > Arthropoda > Collembola > Symphypleona > Sminthurididae > Sphaeridia > Sphaeridia pumilis. The sequence goes on from JAQGBJ010000109.1 coordinate 4,876, forward strand.
TATGCCAAATATCTATACTTGTTGCGAAGCTGCGAGGGCCAGTAGTTGCAGCGGTCGGAGTCGGAGACTTGAAGCCTTGAGCATCTATTCTTCTCCTGTTACGTATGAACATTAATAAAACCAGTTACGGGATGTCGGCTCCAACGTGATTCAGCCAGGTAACCTACTTCCACCACTTTTATCACCACTTCGCCCTTGACAGCCGCAATCTGCAATAAACTGATTCCACTTGACAGTTCCAACAACACAACAATGCGAGCAATAATCATGACTAATATGCTGCGGTAAATAGATTTTTCTTGATTTGGATTGAAAAGTACCGTGAAAGCCTATTTTTGCACTGAGAGCTGCAAACCTCCTTGACGATAGTTTACGTTTTTATTCGTTTAAAAGTGTACACAAAAAGACAAGGATACAGCGGCAAAGGGGCTGAATTAAGCTCGTTAACAAAAGTAATTTTCGCAAACTGTCCACCCCACCTGTTCTTTGACATATCCATTGAAACCTTATAGCGGAACAAAAATATCGTGAGCATGGAAATTTCTCAAAGTTGATGTGATGGAATTGAAAAATTCGCAACAATGCGTAGGTGTACCCACAAAGTAAAAACATATGGCCGTCTCCATTTACTTACCTGCGAGAACCTTGAGGCCGGTCTGCAGGAATGATAAAAATACTGTAACCTATGAGTGAGAGAGAGTGATTCAGCGACGTATTTGTATCGCGTGAGGTAAAACGCTTGAAGCGATTCGGACCTTTATTTCGTTCATCATCAATTTAGTGTATTGCAATTTTCCAAGTTAATGACCTATGGGTTTTGTCGTCTCTGCTGCTCTCTCACTCGTCAGTAGTAAAGCGTCAGTCAGATCAACGTTTGTGTTTGAAATTCGCAAATGGAATTTGTACGTTGATTGAGAAGAAGAAGATGATGAGACGGGAGATTATATACATGTGAACCGGTGGAAGCCACAAATTGACAAGGCTTTTTACAACGTTTCCTCTATTTCAACCCACACTAGCAAACAATTTTACAACGTTAAGTCGAGTATAGCTGGTCCGCCTTCATTCTTGTGATTGGTGCCAAAATTGTTAATGCTCAATCAATCACCATTTGATTTACCAGGACATGTCTCGTGCCTTTCCTGACATTGACTTTGAAAGTTCTCGGTAGGACTCATCGAAAAAGGAAAGTTAGTCCGTTGGGTATCCTGAATTATGAACCGGTAAAAATACTTTATCAATGGTCGCAGGTGACATTTGATCTTGATCCCATTTCTAAAGTCAAAGAGCATCAGGTACAAGTACATTTAGTCCGCTGATATCCCACACATGAGTTCACATAAGGATATCGGAAACGCAACAAAGAAACAAACAGAGGCGCCATTGGACAATGACGGGGTTAAGCTGAATGAGAAGTCGAAACTGTTGTTTTTTGTTGTTTTTGAGAAAACCGGCAAACCGGAAGATGTACTGCTGAATTTTTGCGTAAGACCAATGCGGAAAATAATTGCAGGACGCAAACATTTTGGTATGGACTGGCTGGCTCTTGGGTAAAAAAGGTTTTGTCAATACAGCTCTGCATAAAAGGAAATGATTCCCAATCAAAATTCAAGGTTCAATACGTATTAATTACGAATGGGTATTGTGTACAATTTCTTGTGGCCTATTGTTACAGCAACATAGAGCTATAGCATCTTCCGCTTTGCTCAAGCTTACTCGACGTAAACCTGCTGAAGCTTCCGCTGAAATGAGAGTTTTGAATAGGAAGATTTGATCGTTTCAAGGTGAATTGCGCACACATGCACGTTAATTAACGTATGCCGATGCAAGCTTGTGTCAACCGGCAATATTTATTCCACATTCATGTTAGTTTTATTCACGTACCGACTTCAACTGTAAGAGCCTTATAAATTCACCTAATTCCAATTTTTAAGCTATTTACAAACATTTTACTAGAGGGAGTGAATGGGTCGCAGTTGTGCGCGACTTTGAACACTTGAAAGTGCCATAGACGGATTAATTACACATTCCATATATTGCTGCAACAACATCTGATAGCCTAACGGAGCTTTTCTATGATTATGGTAAATCCAGGAAAGTTTGTGGAAAGGCAAAGTTTATTGCTGGCAATTAATAAAGCGTTTTTGCTTAATTAAAGCGGCCAAATTAGTTTCGGTCCGCCTTCATTGCTCGGCCGGCACAAATGCTGATATTTCACGCTGTTCTTTCTCGAGCTCACTCTAATGGGCATAGCGAAACCTGAGCGCGCGAGTTCCCATCATTAAGCATCGGTAGTAATTTACACGAGGGATCAAAATCTGGTGAACACGGTTGAATTGGCAAGGTAAAAGCTCATGGATATGAAACAAGATGGATTTTACTTGGAAAGTAACATGGAAACAAGTCTCATAGCAGCATCGGCATTCAGTTTTATTGTTGTGTGGTTCAGGTCGATTGTGTTCACTCCAACTAAATTACGTCACTTTTTCAACCTCAAGAAAAGTATAATGATGCAAGTCCAGTTGGCCAAATAAGAAATGGCTTTGGGCAGCTTCACAATACACACCTGTGGGTATGATGACCATTCATCTGTATTCAAAGAGCTTTGTTCAATGCAAAACCGCTTATGCGATGCGAGCAGTCAATAGCGATGGGCGAGGCAGGCCAAAAGAGCGTTTGCAAACGTTGTTGTTGCATGTCTGGCGTCGATTTTTGGTGATATACATTTTTGCAAGGCAAGCGTCTCTACTTGTTAATGGAACGTTAAATCGCCATGGGTGTACTTATCCAAGTTATTATTCCGCGTACTTTGCACAATATGAGTCAGCTACTGTACGGTGGGAGATTAAGGTCTCGAAATCGTTTCTGATTGACGGAAGATTCCGATTTTGCTTTTTGTCGGACAAAGAGCGAGGCTTATGTACCACGCCAGTTGTAACGACGTTTAAAAATTTAGTGGTGGGTGCATGGTGGTTTTTGCACATGAGAAGTAAGGAGGGGTGGGGAGGAAATGGCTGTCGTGTAATGGTCGTTTCGTTGGTTCGCCGCGTTCGTCGCCAGCCTACTTTGTTGTTGGCGTAACATATTTAAGCCCAAGATCACGTTCGCTTACGTTACGCAGCATACAACTCTTCGTTACCGTTTGCATCTTCCGTTGCTGTTGTATTGTACACTTGTACAAGGATGAAGAATCAAAGGGTTGAATGGAAAGAGGTGAGCATGAGAGAATTCTGCCTTGAAGCATCTGCAGATGAACTTTGAGAGGGTTCGCGTGAACAAGTCCCTCGGATCACCACATTGCTGCCATTTACACACAACAAATTCAGAATCTTCAATTTTTTTAAATTAAGAGTGCAGCTTTTGGCTTTAAATTATTTTTTAATTTCGCAAGTTTTTGATTCTCAAGTGAAAGTTTGGTAGACTGTGAATGGATTTTTACGCTGAATCTTTTGATCTCGAATCTCGACAAAACACAGCCAGTGCTTATTTAATTACGGTGAATCAGTCGGAGATGTGGCGAAATTGACAACTGAACCAACCAGGATCATATTTCTCCAGCGAGTGGCCTTGTTACAGAAAGAAAGCGGACTCGCATGCGTACACCTGCTCTGCAACCGAAAAGTTTATACAGCATCTGCGGGTAACATGATCAGCTGTTGTCCGAATTCGGATTGATGGTGCTACAACCAGTGTACTAGATTCGTTTCTCAAGTAGCTGTTATATACGTGCCTTGCTTTTTTGTTTCAATGTCGGATAACGCTACGTAAATATTGTGGATAATTTTGCGAGAGGCTAATGAGCGGTCTGTCGTTCCTTTCTTGAAGAAAGGGAATTTCCTTACGACCTTGAAGATTGTTTACAAAAATTGTGAATGCTTATAAATTAGTTTTTGCAAAAACTGGTTACCTCCAGCGTGGGCAAAAGAGAACGTTACCATCTTGAGATTTCTAGAGCGTTGTTATCAACCCGAGGGCTGATTGGCTCAAAATACACGCTATTCAATGAACGTTGGTGCTGTTAACGCTAAAAAGTTCGGTCCATAATTAGCAAGTACTTAAAATGGATCACTATTGTGAAATTCGTTTTAAAAGAACTAGTGGAAATATGAATGGAATGTCGTTTTGATGCCACGAACACGAAAATGGGACTGCAGTGGCAGAAGCGCAGTTCTAAGTGGTCTAGACGGACATAACAAAGCTTAAATTTCTTTAGAAATGGTGGAGTCAAGTACAGGAGGCTTCGGCGTGGTGTCGACATCACGTCCAAGAGCGATAGTAGTTGGAGTGCTAGTTTATTTATTCGTCGGTTTTGTTACGTCCTATCGGATTGAAACGCATGGTGAGTTAGTCGACACACTTTTGATGATCTTTTATAGATATAAACAGGATACAATAACTAATTGTTGAAATCGTTTCCAGATTCATCGTCGTACTTGAGCAAGTTCGAACCCGTATTCTATAACAAGTCTGAAGTGCTACACCAGCACAGAAGAATCAGACGGCAGATTAATCCAAAGTCTGAGGATGAGAATATAAGACTTCAGTTTCATTCCCACGGAAGGTATGTTGTCTCAATTTCTAGCAGCTTTAAACTGGGGATTTTGCTATGATAAAGTAAATACGTTATTATTGCCCGACAGGAACTTTGACCTGAAACTGGGAATTCAAGACAACTTGTTCCATCCCGATTTGGTCGTGGAGAATTCGGATGGAAAAATTTCCTACGATACCAGCCGGGTTTTGCGAGGACAGGTTTCAGGTACTTAAGTTGGTGTTGAGTTTGGGTTGTAACAAAAACAGTTTTGTCTAATACATGAATGGTTTCTGCAGATGAATCAGATTCAGTGGTGCACGGCATCCTGGGTTCCGACGGTACCTTCGATGGTTATTTATCGACTGAAGATGGAAGGCAGTATTATGTGGAACCGAGAAGGTAGGTTGATGAGAATGGTGCCTTTCTTGGATTCACTTTGATGGGAAAAATAATAGCAATTTGGAATAATTTGTTGCAGCACTCAACATTCGTCCCCTTCAATCATGTACCGTCCGGAAGATGTCGTCTGGGACGGTCCAAAGACTCCTTCTTGTGCTTCTCACGACCTGCATTTGAAGTCACTGCAAGAAGGCTGGTTTCGCAAAAATGAAACGACGACGGGATCAGGTGCCAAGGAAAGTGCCACTAGAAGTCGACGTCAAAAGCGATGGGCAATCGACCCTAAGAAGAAGACGTGCATGTTGTATCTACAAGCAGACCACTTGTTTTACGAGCGTTTCGGAAGTGAAGAAGCTTGCATCGACGTGATGACCCGACACATTCAGCGTGTCAACGATATCTACAAATCGACAGACTTTGATAGTGATGGCCGACATGATGATGTGCAGTTTATGATCAAACGGATCAAAGTTCATACTCAAAATCATACAAAAGACTCTTCGTACCGCTACAAGGGCGAGTTTCAAGTGATAAAGTTTTTGGAATTATTCTCCGAGGGTGACTACGACTCGTTCTGTCTCGCTTACATGTTCACGTTTCGAGATTTTGAAGGAGGCACCTTGGGTTTGGCTTGGACTGGTGACCTGAAGAATGCCGGTGGTGTTTGTGAAAAGAAAGGTCACTTTCGTGGTGGCTTGAAAAGTCTGAACACTGGCATTATCACTTTGTTGAACTACGGAAAAGTTGTGCCTCCGTCAGTGAGTTACATTACATTGGCCCATGAGCTGGCTCATAACTTGGGGTCACCGCATGACCCGGAAAGTGATAAGGCTTGCGTGCCTGGAGGAGAAGAAGGAAATTACATCATGTTTGCCAGGGCGACGGCTGGTGATAGGAAGAACAATAATCGGTTCTCTCCGTGTAGTCTTCGAAGCATTCTTCCGGTGCTGAATATCAAAGCTAGAGATATTCATGGATGCTTTACTGGTAAGTCGGTGGTTTCTGGTTTGGCGAAGCCTATTCGATATGGATAGAGGATTAATGTAAAACTATGTTCCATAGAACCTCAAGAATCCATCTGCGGTAATGGCGTTGTAGACAAGGGAGAAGAATGTGATTGTGGTTGGGAGGAAGATTGCAAAGAAAGCTGCTGTTTCCCAATGCGACTGAGACCTTCGCCACATGAACCTCCCTGCACATTGAGACCTCAAAAGGCATGCAGTCCTTCCCAAGGCCCATGCTGTACTGGCAATTGCACGGTTAAATTTGGCGACAAATGCCGAGATGACAATGGATGTCGCGACGCTTCCTACTGTGATGGCACACAGCCCTTTTGTCCTGCATCGCTTAGCAAGCCGAACAAAACGCTGTGTAACAAGGAGTATGTATGCTTCATGGGCGTAAGTGACCAAACACTTGGAAGATGTTCGACACGATTCGATAACAAAAATAGTCTAATCTTGAACTGTGTTTTAGGAATGCACGGGATCCATTTGCCTGGCTTATGGTCTTGAGTCCTGCCAATGTAGCCCGGAGCCTTGGGATTCTTCTAGCAAGTATTGTGATCTTTGCTGTAAATTACCGGGCGAAGGAAATCCATGTCTGTCTTCGAGGCAATGGAACGATCCGCCTTATGACGTACCTGATATGTATGCCAAACCTGGTTCGCCCTGCAAAAATTACACCGGCTACTGTGATGCTTACCAGACCTGCAGAGAGGTGAGTTGGTTGGTTATTTTAAAATGTATAGTATGTAATGAAACGAACTATGAGCTCAAGTATATGCTTGTGTCATTTTAGATTGATCCATCTGGTCCATTGGCAACTTTGAGGAAGTTGCTGTTGGCCGATGAAGGGCTGGCGGTGATAGCCGACTGGATTGATAACCACTGGTACGCTGTACTGTTGGGGTTAATTTCGCTGATTTCCATGATGGTGAGTCCTTTCTTTCGCACTGTGTACATTTTGAAGGATGTGGGTGTGATTGTTTTTGCTTGGATTTCAGGTTATTGCGGCCAAATTCTGTGGCAAACGTGCTCAGGCAAGGTTAAGAAAACTGACAGTTATGCACAGCAACGTGGAGGCCATTCAGATTCAGCGAGCCTATTTGGAGGACAATGGACATGCGGTAGTACATCATGCAGCTGTGCGAAAGAAGATTCCGTTCAGGAAAAAAGTGAGGGAGAGATCCAAGAATCGCCAACGAAGAGCCAAGGAAAGGAAACCTGAACTTCCTACAACACCATCAAAGACTGTGACCAAGACAGGATCTTTGTGGCGCAAAAAGAAGGCTTCCAGAAGCAAAGCTCGGCAGACTGAACTGGAGACTAATTTTAGTATTCCAGCGCCACCTACTGCTTCAGCTCCACCAGTTCCAGCGCCATCAGGCGGCGTTCCTTACAACAGGGCAGCGATGCCACTTCCTCCGTTACCACAGCAAGGAAGCACAACAGCTGCTCCTGTTCAGCAACAAGAACAACCCCTTGTTGCTTTGGCCAATGCGCCGACTGCCTCAGGGACGCCTGTTTCTGAAGTGCCATTAGGGCGTCTTGCGATGGAACACTTGTCCCCTCCAAATAGTAGCCTCTCGGCTTCAACGTTAGAGATTACCCATCAAGTCAATGCCGCGATAGTTCCTCATGCTAAAGACCAAAAAAGGTTTGCACGCAGATAAATATTTTGGGAAGCGGTAGCGGTGGTGGGCCCTGTAAGCCTTTAAAATAAGGTACACGTCATGACAAAATCGAAGACTAACAAACTAGATGTTGTTGTCGTCACGCTTGTAGAAGTAGAAATGTGTATGGCGTCTAACATAGCTAAAATTTAATTTCGCATCAAAACATTTGATCTAATCATCGAAAATTTTGCAGAAAGTACCGTAAAGGTCACGAGGGAAGATCCCATCCCAAACATAAGTCATCCAAGAGCAAGTCCAAGTCAGGCAGCTCAAGCTCGAAGCAGAAGAAGACGACTGAACTAAAAAAGTCTAGCAGCAGTACTTCGCTGGGAGCAGCCAATAATAAGACACCTGAATCCAAATCTCCAGCTGACGGACCTAAGCCAAAATCGAGTAAGAAGAACATCCAAGTCGTCTATAGTCCTCCATTTTCAGTCAAGGTCCAGGTTGTTGAAGCTGAAGCCAAAGGTGACAAGGACAAGACAGCCAAACCTGCATCTCCGTCAAATAAAGAAGTTCCAGCGGCTGTTGCCAAATCGGCCGCCATTTCTCCTTCAAAGTCCAAAAGTTCCTCTTTCCTCCAGACAAGGCACCAGAAGAGTAGTAGCAAAAAGACTAAAAATCCTTCTAGCGAACTTCGAGTACTTATTTCGCCATATAACGACGATGGGGACATAAACAGCCCTGGAACTCCTGGTACTTGATGGGGTTGATCCACAAGGACGTAGTTTTGTGGGACTCAAAAGTGTATGTAATGTAAGTAGTTATATGTGATTAACTTGAATCATCTCGAGTGTATATTTACGCAAACTAAGATTGTGTTTTCCTAGTCTGTCAAGTGGCAGGATCGAGTTGAGAGCTAACTCATTGAATAATTTACAAAAACAGTTATCATGTTGTAAATGCAAGGCCAGTAGTGGCTCAACTACTTTATCAAAACTTCAAACTACTGTATTAACCATGTTACATTTGGACTGTGATTCTCATAGCTTTAAGTTTAACTTTAGTGCCACTATGTTGGTGTGCAAAAGCGCTTGGAGGAGAGCTTGATGCTCGTATGAATTGTTTTATTAAATCATTGTTGAAAGATGGAATACTCGTTTTTTACACAGATTCATCAGGACAAAATGTCTTTAATGCACATCACGCAAGCGAAATAAACTGGTTTAGTCTTCCATTCAATAAAATAAAAATTCAAGAAAGTACAGCCGATTCACCAGCAGTTCCAAATGAGATTCAACAGCATACAAGGCAAGCATAGCACCGAAAAACTTCCGATCAGTTCCCTACTGGAATAAGACATAAGCAATCTGAGTAAGTAAAACAGGGCACAAGTTATTAAACAGCATTATTGAAGCCGTGGGTCACCGAATTCAGAATACAGGTCGGAGAAATGGCGACGAGCGTACAGGTACCGCACAGCCTCTGCAAAATTCAAAAGTTTAAAACCGGAATCAACACATCCAGGTCCAAGTTAATCGATCAATACTCACCCAGATACGATTCCGGAATAATCTTAGCCGGGTCCTCTTCACTATTGGAGAGGAAGGTGAAATGAAACACGTTCGTAATTGATCTTTCGTTCGTTTCCGGTTTCAGAACCTCAGCCACTACTGGTATATGGATGAACTTTCCTTCAACGTATCCAATCTGGAATTCAATGTCAACATCCAATTCCTCAATAATCTAACCAGTGTTTCATTAAAGGTAGAGACAGTCTGCGAACTCAATTTCCCGGGTCAGGTTTTTGGGTGTTCATATCGGGTAAACTAGTAACTATGATGTTATACACAGGATGACCACACCAAATTCCGACAAATGAGCTTCAACGCGAAATGCATCCCTGATACAGTTCGTTCCCTTTTCAACATAATACATGAGAAGAGTTAAGTTAGAGGCCCTGACTTCAGACTGGAGCTCCAAAATTGTGATTTTTGGTGCTCATATAGTGTACTCTTGTAAAGTACACGACTTGAGCGCCAAAAAGTTCAACTTCGAAGACCCATTCAAAAACTGGAGCTCATAACGATACTATTTTTCCGCAAAAAAGTGTCGTTATAGGCCCTTGTTTTTGACTGGAGCTTCAAAGTCGGGACTTTTGGTGATCATATGGTGTACTTCAGTAGAGTACACGACATGACTGCCAAAAAGTCCGAAATCGGAGCTCGAGTAGAAAACGGAAGCCCAAAACGATACTTTTTTGCAAAGTTTTGCGAAAAAAGTGTCGTTGTAGGCCCTTGTTTTTGACTGGAGCTTCAAAGTCGGGACTTTTGGTAATCATCTGGTGTACTCCAGTAGAGTACACGACATGACTGCCAAAAAGTCCGAAATTGGAGCTCCAGTAGAAAACTGGAGCCCAAAACGACACTTTTTTGCAGAGTTTTGCGAAAAAAGTGTCGTTATAGGCCCTTGTTTTTGACTGGAGCTTCAAAGTCGGGACTTTTGGTGATCATATGGTGTACTCCAGTAGAGTACACGACATGACTACCAAAAAGTCCGAACTTGGAGCTCCAGTAGAAAACTGGAGCCCAAAACGACACTTTTTTGCAGAGTTTTGCGAAAAATGTGTCGTTATAAGCCCTTGTTTTTGACTGGAGCTTCAAAGTTGGGACTTTTGGTGATCATATGGTGTACTTCAGTAGAGTACACGATATGACTACCAAAAAGTCCGAACTTGGAGCTCCAGTAGAAAACTGGAGCCCAAAACAACACTTTTTTGCAGAGTTTTGCGAAAAATGTGTCGTTATAAGCCCTTGTTTTTGACTGGAGCTTCCAAGTCGGGACTTTTGATGTTCATATCGTGTACTTTACTAGAGTACACGACTTGAGAACCAAAAAGTTCAACTTCGAAGCCCCATACAGAATTGGACATGTGGAGGACCTCCAGTAGAACCGCCTCCATAAACGAAAACTGTCGCAATACTCTCTGCCCCACTAATGCATTTTCGGTAGTGCACTCACCGAAGCGCTGAACTGGGCCAAAGAACCAATTTCAACAGGCTTCCGAAATAGTATGTCGTCCACGAACACAATTTTGGGGCGCCCTTTCCTGTAAATCGAGCAGCAAAACTGTTTCAAGTGGAATTCCGGAAAAGTAGCCAACGTTTTCAGATTCCACTACTTACGAGTATAAAAACGCTGTGGCGTAAGCGATTTCATAAGCTTGTCTCATGATAAACCCTCCAAATATTTTGTTGAATCTGTTTCGGTTCTAAGAACATGGAAGAAAAATTATTTCCGATGGCTACAGATTGTGATCATCAGTAAAATTGCAACTTTACCTCCGGATGGCACAGAATAAGAGTGCTTCTAGTCCAGTCAGACATCATACACGCTTTTTCATTCAATAGATGCGAGCCTGATAGAAGATGGCTTTCACTTTTGACACCTGCCGTCAAAAGTTTATGAATGATAGCGCTTTCTTCTTCACTAGGAGGACTAGCTGTCAGTGACTGTTGGGTTGCAGTTCGACGACGCTGATTCCGTTCTGGAAGTTACATTGACAATTAATTATTGATACAACACACTCAAGTTGAATTATACATATAGTCATTGCTAACTACTGCCAACCTTCTCCAAGAGCGATATAAGCCTTTTCAGCGTCATTTTGTGGAACTAACTCGTTGACCAAAACAGCTCCTTGGTTCATCGGATCGCGGGCAACAAAGACAAAGATGGCCTCGGTGAGCTTTTTGTACTGTCCATTGTCTTGAATTTGATCAACAAGCATCGATATTTCTAGGGATGATTTTCCAACCCATGATACATGGCCCGAAATCCTGATATCTTCGTCAGTCTTGATCAAAGTAGAGCTAAATTGCATGTTGTCCACCAAAACTGTGACGCAAGAATACGGTGGTGGCACGTCTTTGGATCTGGGGTGAAGGATGTGTTTGTAGCAACAATGGACTGGAACCAAATGTGCGAATATTATCATGAATTCAGAGCACGATATCATGTGCGCTTTTCTTATTCAGGTAGGCCTTCAGCCATTTACCTGCACATAAATCCAGCTCTTCAAACAACCGTCCGACCCTCAAAGTGCCATGTGCGTTTATATATCGTTCTCGCAAACCTACGTCAGACTTCAGCGGTATTCTTGCTGCGAAGAAACTGTCGCTCATTTTTCGGGGAGGCAATTCCGACCGGTCCCGCGGAACATACTCCATGAGGTTCTTCCGATGTTCGTTTGCTTGGATACCACAAAAGAATGGACGAGGTCCACCAGTAGCGTCAATAAAGCTTTGCAGCACTGGTAGCAGAAAATGTGGAATTAGCGTTGGTTTTAAACGTTTACTTTTGAGGGCAAAATCTGTCTTACTGTCATGAGACGTCAATGATGGTGTTTCATCACCTGGATGAATAAAAACGGTTCTTTTGGCGAATTTATGTGGATGACTAGCAGTTGAAATTATACTTTGTAGGAATCGAGCCCGTCTGAAATTATTTTATGGATGAGTTTGTGTAAAATAGAAACCAAACCAAAGTTCAAAATTATTATTCTGTCCCTCAAATTGACGGCCTCTTACCGTAAAACGTTCATGGTGGCAGTAGATGGAGTGGCCGGCACTCTATTTCTTGATAAGTTTCACAAACAATATTTACATCACTTTAAGTCCACGATCCACGTGAAACTTCTTCTGTCAGTGACTACCGCAAACAAAATTTCATGACTCAGTGCCCCAGTTTCTCAGTCATTGAGTATACCAAACCCAAGATTTTGCACTGGTGGAGAAATGGCAAAAAGCCTGGCTAAAGGATATTGTGTACACTCTCGCCGTTCGTTTTTCGCTGCTTCATTCGTATAGCAACTCGTGTGGCGCCGAGCGTTGGGAGAGGAAGCGAGAGATCGGCAAATAGAACAGCAGCCACCCGAAATACGCATACGCGTGATTTCGCTATCGTTTTACATGGGACAGTGTCATGGATACTTGCACTGAGTTACTTCCGGCGCGCTTTCGTCTATGACACTAACTAACTAAAAGAATGAATCTAAAAGGCAAGTTTATTTTAACATTTTCCTTATCTTTATTTGCCCAGAATGCACGCAATGCAATTCCAAGGTCAAGCTTGTAAAAATTGCTATTGGATTGGCCAACGCGTTGTTTTTTGACATTCGTAAATCTGTAAAGCCGAGTCAGAACATCCAGGACAAAAGACATTATAATTGTAATCTGGATCCACGTTCATGATTTCACGTTCTTCAAATATACGTAATGTGAATGTCGAGTCCTTGGTTCCGATAAACTGTTTGCCCCATGAACAAATTATCTGGTCGATTATTGCACATTCTCCTTCTGCAAGGTCGTCGCAGGGGAAAGAATGAAAATGGAGGTGTTCGTTCGCTGATGCAGTTTTGTGGAATGCCGATATCAGGTCTCGCAACTGCTTCAGCTCTAAAAACAATACAACCAATTTACATGTACATAGCTTAGAAAAGACAGTATCAAAAATTTTGGAATAGAGACTAACCTGCCTTAGATCCATCGGATGCAATAAAAATATTGAGTAGTCCAGGTAATTTTTGCAGGGTCAAAGCTACAATGCAGGCCAAATCCGCAAGACTGACTGCTTCCTTTCGATTGGCAACAAAATCTCGTCTTCTAACGTGAATCGCTATGTAGTTACTTTGATTAAAGTTTGTACTATTGAAATCTGTTGAGATTGACTTTTGTATCCATGAATGGGCAATATTCATGAGGCGCTCAGAAAATTTCAAGCTCTTGCGGGCCGCCCACCAGGTGTAGTCTCCATACCGGTCCCACAAAATGACTTCAGCACGGTCCAGAAACATGAACCTGAAAGATAGCAACATGGTTTCGGTTTCGGAACTTGTAAATAAATAGGCGGTACAGATGCTATGTTACTTACGTAGCATTCTCGTGAATAAGAAATTCAGCCACATCGTCGCTATCACCCTTGACCGCTAAGCAAGAAGCTTGCTGGAATTTCCAAGACTGACTGAATGCCGTGACTTTGAATTCGGACACTGATTCCCTAAATTTGAAAAAAAATAAGAATCACGTTTCTTTTCCTTGTATGTTCTGAATTTACAAGGTGTCTTAACTCACTTTTGGAATTTTGCATGAGATTCACAAGGCGTCGTTTTCACAACATTCTCACGCCAGTCTTCGGAGATTTGGCTATTCAACGGGAAATGTTGAAGCTGGTAGAAAGCCGATCTGAAGTCTTTGGCTTTTTGGAGATTTTCAAGAACTACAATTTTAAGATTTTCAGAGTGAATCCCACTTAAAGAAGAGCATTTTTCTAATCACGAGTCCCTAACCGTCAAGGAAGTCTTCCAGCTCCAGAATAGGAACATAGGTTTCGATGGCCTTGAAGTCGAAGAACGTACTCCAAGGGTGCATGCCGGGCTCTCGCCAATGAGGCAGACCACCCCAAGGATGTAAGACCTGTTCTCAGAGCCGTCATGAATAAGGGTTGACTTGAAGCACTAAACTGATTAATCGGATTCGGATAATAGGATTTGCAACTTACCAGAATCCATTTGCAGGTACTGTCAAGTCTGTTCAGCTTGACCACTATGGGGGCTATTCGGACGTAAATGTCTCGTTTTAGATTGAATCCTTCTCCCCTGTTGACATCATAAAGTAGATACCTGTTGATAACGAAACATTGTATTTAGATTTTCAGTCTTTGCTTCTTGTCTAGATCGAAATAAGTAACTTAAGGAAGCTTTACTTTTCACACTGCCCTTGTTGCTGTTGACAATGTCCTTCAATACATTTTTCTGTCCAAACCGAGTAGGAGCAACCAATGGGTTGGACAACAAACAGGACTTTTGCTATGGCAAGCAATAAAGCTGCCCTCATAGTGAATCTAGACTGCCATTTCTCCAACTTTATAAACTTCTAGAAACAAGATGCTCAACGGGACAGTGAACTATTGAAGCTCAGTCAGAAGTCCTGACTGAAGCGTCGCTTTAGCTGTGGCAAAAACGTTGAAAAAGACAATCAGCTGTGCCGGTGCTGTCTTGTTTGTTTACTAGCCATCGATAAATCATCGAGTTTGTTTATAATGGGCAGCGGTAGTTTTGAAATTAACAAGGAAAACGGGGCATGGCATATAAACCCATAAGAAAGAAGGAAAACAAGCGAATGCGAAGAAACGTTGAAGTTAAATCAGTATATATTGAATATAAATTTCTGGATATTTGTACCTCATTTTAAGGTCCGAGCCATTTGAATCTGATTGGTGCTGTAATGGGAGTATCCATCAGTGTCCCAGTTGTTCGCGAGGACGACTTGGTCTTCCCACCGGAGGTAACTTTATCAAAGCTGTTACGTAACGATAACGGTGGCGCAACTTAAACTGAAAATTATGACTGTGATGGGCAGATTCTGGAAGAAATTACAAAAGATCTAGGTCTGAGGGATATGCTCGTATCTCGGGGAGTTTGTAGAGGCTGGAAGCAATATATTGATGCGACAATTCAAGCAAAGCATCACGATAGCATCGTATTCCCTGTGGAAGATACTGAAGAAAGAAGTCTCGAGTTACTGACCTCCGACAACCCGTTTTTATGGACGAATTTCACGTATAGAAACATTCTGATGACTAGACATAGCTTGGATTTCTGGCTGCAACTAGGTGACCGTATCACCCATTTGGACTTCTATGACTGTACCTTTCCATCTTTGGACCTTGAGGTACGCATACCACAGATTGAGGAAATGCGCTAGAGAAATTAGAGTATGAGCTTGACCTTGAATTTATTTTCAGAGACCAGAATTTAGTTCCCTTTGCCCAAGTTTACAGTATTTGGGTATTCGAGATTGCGGAAAGTATCTCATGTTTGGCAAGACTCATTTCTGCTTACATAGAATGTTCGACTTGAGAAACCTGGTTGAGCTGAATTTGTCGCAAAATACGTAAGTTGTAGACCCTTTGGTGCACATTCACGATATGGAGCTTCACAAACGATTACATTTCTTGCAGATACTTGACGGATTACGCTTTAACGGTTTTGCTGAAAAAGACTACAAAATTAGAAATTCTAAACCTGAGCGACAACAGAATCACATTCACGAAAGCGGTGTTTAATCGATTCTACCCCAGTCGTAAGTGGGCAATTTTATGCTTATTTCTACAGGATCTGTACGGTTACTCATACATTGGGAAATATTGGTGAATTTCAGTTTCTGGTGATTCAGCAGGCGAGACTGTAGCCGATGATTTTGAGTTTAGCGACTATGTTTTGACTTTCCATGCATTGTTCGTCGCATTTCTTTCAACAGGGAGATCCAGCCAATTAAAATGCGTTGATTTAAGTGGGACAGGGATTGATGGAAATTCCTTGAATCTCATCACAGATGCCGGTACGCTACAGGTAGAATGCAATTAATTTCTGGAAATCGTTAATGACTCAGAGAAATTTTATCTGACTTTTTAGAAGCGTTTTCGTGGCGGTCTTTGAGTTTGAACAGCTGTTCAGAAATACGTGGAAAACTCAATGAGTTGTTGGCTAGGCAAACTAAGCTGGAGCGACTGGAGTTAGGTATGTCTGGAATTGGAATTATACGATCGAAACAAATGGTGCAAATCTCTAATATACCACACAAGTTCTAATTTTTCTTGTAAATGCGAAATCATAGGCAAGGGGCGAGGGGATTTTTCTCGGTTTGCGCTGGAATACCCCCATGTCAAGCAGCTAGAACATTTGGGGCTGCGCGAGAATGTGGAACTGACTTCTGGAGCTTTCATTGAGGAATTCAGCGAGTTAGTGCACTTGGATCTAAGTTACTGCACTGGGATGCCATTTACCACATTAGAAATACCGTCCAAGAATAAGTTAAAATTTCTCTTCATGAGGGGAATATTCCCCACTAACGTAAGTAAATAATTGGAAAATGAAGCGCAGCAAATTGCCTACTAACGAACAAAACGTTTTCACTGAAATAGGCACTTGCGAATTTGTCCGAAGCAACCCACAAGTTGAAAGAGCTTTCAAAGAAATTGTGTAATCTGAAAGTTCTGGACTTGGGTTTATGTAATAATCTCGTTACGGATGAAGTTCTGCACAGCATTATTAAGAACTGCCGTTATCTGGAGGAGCTTCGACTGTGTGGAGCTAAAATAACAGATTATGGCACCGCTGGAGTCCATAACAACTTTAGAATGAAATCGAAGTCAAATTCAACATTCAATTCTTCAGATCCCGTGACCGTTGACATTGACCTTGGGCTTTACAAACTTAGCCGTAAGAATTCATGCTTGACCCAGTCGTTAAAAGGTAAGATCAGAATATTGTTTTTAATGTCTATCTGACTAACAGGCTTGAGAGTCCTCAGTTTATCCAACTGCCGTGACCTTGGAGACTACACCTGGACAGTGGGCCTGAATCTTCCCTCGCTGATCTACCTTGATATATCATCTTGCTCACAGGTGAAACTCGTAACAAAGCTGATACTGATGATGCACAAAAACGCCGGGTTCCAACAAGCCGTAACTTTTATTTTCAGATCAGCATTTGTGGGTTCGAATCAGTTTTTGCTAACTGTCGCTCACTGGAGAAAGTTAATTTCCTACATTGTGGACAGCACATTACGGGGAATCAAGCGCTGCTTGAAAAAATCAAATTTACACATTCAAGACTGAGAAAAATGCTTCTTTGAATCTAAATCTAGTCAGAATAGTCCTATCCGTATATTAATCTTCGGAAACTAAATTATCAAATTGAATATGTATTTATTATTAATGTTGAAATGAACTAATAACACAAAATCGAACACGGCAAGCAGACAGCAGGAATTATGGCTTTCCAATGGGCTTTGTGATTCCTATTAGTTGATTACGTTCTTTTTCTCGTTTCCTAGCTACATCAATGTTACGGTTCTTCCAGTTAGATTTCCGGAGTTTGATTGGACGGCTACCCACATATCGACCTGTAAACAAAACAATATTGCAATCACGAAAATCAACACGACAGTGCTTGCTCTCATATGCAGTCGTTGCATACCATCCAGTTCTCTGATAGCCCGCACAAAGTCATTAGGATCTTTGAAGGAAACGAAGCCGTAGCCTTTTGTTTTGTTAGTCCGTCTATCTCGGACAACTTTGGCTTTTTGGAAAGACGGGTATCGGCCAAAGACTCTCACGAGAACTTCATCAGTTACGTCATTGCCTAAGTCTCCACAGAATATTCGGAAATCGCCTAGAAACAATGTTAAAGTTAGCATCTGTTACGAATTCGATGTAGTGTTAGATAGAGTACATGTCATTGGAGCAAAAAGTCTTACTGGGGTCCCAGTCAGCCATGGTTTGATCTTCCCATACGGCTCCACCAGCACACCTAATGGCTTTTTTCGGTTTCCCATCATCTTTCTTCTTTTTCTTCTTCTTTTTTTGAACTTCAGTAGATGAGCTGGGTTTAATAACTTCTGAAGGTCCAGGTGTAGCTAAGGGTATGGAAGCTGAAGTGCCAGGCAATATCACCGGCACCAAAGTAGAACTAGGACCAACAGAGGAAATCATACTAGTTGTCGATGGGGCTCTAATGCTGGCAGGGTGCATAGATGACGGAATCATTGGACGCAAGGATGGTGCTGCTGAGATGGTAGCAGACGATGTTGCGTATCTTTGAGGTGCACCACTTGAATTTCAAAATCATGCATATTAGTTCAATCCTGGACGAGCTTAATTGAAAAAGTTGATCTGACACCTTACCTCAAAACTACTGGAGGGGGCTTTCTGATTACCGGTGGTGCTGATACAACAGCAGGTGTTGTCATAGATGGTGCCTGCATCTGTGGCATAGCTGAAACTGCTGGAGCAGCAGGTCGCCGAATCTGTGATGGAACAAAACTAGGTTGTCTAGTCAAAGAAGAAATTTCTGCTTCAAATTTATCCATCTCGGATTCCATGGCTTTCCACTTACTATCGGCAGCCATCTTGCTGAGTCAAATTATTCACTCGACTGTTCTCAATTTACAGTAAACTTGGAAAAGCAATAAAATTTTAATTAATTCGTATTTACGATTCGATCTAAAAATTTGCAGTTTCAAGTTAAGTCTTGTTGCAAAGAAGAATGAGAATGTAAACAATGCCAATTGATGCTGCTGCTGCTAGTTGCGAGAAGAAAACTGTTAGCGACGATTTGCTGCCGGCAAATTTTCGTCGAGCAGCACATGGTCGAGATTTTTTGACATGAATCTTCCAATTTTCGGGAAATATTCGCGTATGTCATATGTTTTGAGATTTTGTAAAAAGTTCAAGGTTTAAACCGATTTTCGCTTGGAATCTGTGATTGTGGTTTGTAAGGAAACAGTTGGGATTAACTGTTGAGTTCAACCGAACCGGCTTCTCAAGGTTTAATTCAGTAAGTAGTAAGTATTTACTTAAAATCAAACTACATTAAATGAGACTGACTTTCAGTTGGTTGGAACCCCAAACCAAGTTATTACGTTGGAGTATGCCGTGATGCAACTCCTTCGATGATAGCTCAAAACGTTCATTTACTAGCTTGAGTGAAGTTTCATTGATTCAAATGCGAGAGGGTTCGTATCGTGTAGCAGCCGGTCAAGAAACAGATTGTTTAGCTAAACTGTTTGTAGTTTTGAAGGTGGTCGTACACGGTGCTTCATAACCAAGCTATTTGGTGATTTCGAGCTAAATTTTGGCGGAATAAGATGTCGGACTCGGTGACGAAGGAATTGTTGTCCCAGATTCAGCAACAGGTATTTCACTGACCTTCGATAATGATTTATTTACTAACTAATTTGAAATGACGTTTGAATCTTACTTTTGTCTTGTGACTTGTAGGAGGCCGAAGTTGCAAAGCTTGAAAATTTGGTTGCTGCAAATGGGGTTGGTGCAAGCGCTCCAGCTAGTTATTCTCAGCTTGAGACCGAGAACGCCAAGCTTAAAATGCAGCTCACAGTTCTGCAACGAGTAAGTTTGCAAAAATCCGAAAGGGTACAATTTAAAATAGTTATTGTATTGGTATTTATCTTCTTTATCTGTAGAGGATTACTGAGGAACTCAAAGAGTACCCAAAACATTCTAAGAGCGTGATCCAGATTTTGAAGTCTGCTTTCATAATCGCCACAGAAAAGGCTTTTCCGAAACGGGGGATACCAGCTTCAAGCGTAATTCTTGTGCCATCATCGCATCCCAGATTTGGAGATTATCAGTGTAATGCTCCTATGGGTATTAGCAAGGTAAGAAATATACCTTTCGGTGAAGAAAAGGAATTATTCATATGCACTTATCTGTCAACCATTCTGTTTCAGCTTTTGAAAGACAGTGGCCTCAACCCTAGAGCAGTTGCCGAAAAGATGGTCGCTAGTTTCCCTGTAGATCCTTACGGGGTGGTTGAGAAGCTGGAAGTAGCTGGACCGGGGTTCATCAATGTCCATGTTTCAAAAAAGTTTGTTCTGGGGGAAATCCGGTCGTATCTTTCCAACGGGGTTCTCCCAAAGCCTATGAAGAAAAAGAGAGTTCTAGTCGATTTTTCGTCTCCGAATGTAGCCAAAGAGATGCATGTAGGCCATTTGAGGTAATTTGTTTATGTTGTTTCCATAATGACTGCCTGCTTTGTAGAAATCTTGCAAAATATTTTATGTGTAGGTCTACCATCATTGGTGATGTCATTGCCCGGATATTGGAGTACTTAGGACATGATGTTTTGAGGATAAACCATGTTGGAGATTGGGGAACCCAATTCGGAATGCTCATCGCTTACCTGATGGAAAGTCATCCCAATGGTCTTCCCACTACATGGGAGGTTTCTGAACTACAACAGTGCTACAAGGTTTGCCTTCTGATTACCCCTTGAGATTATTCACGAAGTCTTTATATACTGTATCTTTATATCGGGTTTGTAGGACTCCAAGGCCAAATTTGACTCCGATGAAGAATTTAAAAAGCGTGCTTATCAGGCAGTCGTGAAACTCCAAAACAAAGACAAAGAGTATTATGACGCCTGGAAATTAATCTGCAACACCTCTAGACAAGGTAAAAACAGGGTTTCAGGCATCGAAAGATCCTTCTTGCAATCGTGTGGCTCATGTTATCTGATCCTATGTTCTCAATTTCAGAGTTTGAAAGGATTTATGAGAGACTTGGTATCAAGGTAAACGAACGAGGTGAATCTTTCTACCAGGAACATATGAAAAAGGTGGTTCCCTTTTTGGAAAAAAATGGTAATTGACAATTCATTCTATATTTTCTGGAAGTAAGAGAAAAACTACTGATAAAGCCTAATCGAACGTTTAGGTTTCCTGGAGGAAGACGAAGGGCGTAAAGTGATGTTCCCAACAAAATCTGGGTTGATACCGCTAACAGTGGTCAAATCTGATGGAGGGTTCACGTACGATACTTCTGACATGGCTGCAGTGCAGCAGCGTGTACATGATGAGAAGTGCGAATGGATCGTGTATGTAACGGATGCAGGACAGGTACTTATTTCTTGTGTTACATGACCTCAAGCAGTACTCAAATTTTGCTGTAGGAGGTTTACCTTTTTTTTGCACTGTGAAGGCCACCCACTTTGAGGTTATTTTCGATTGCGCCACCAAGGCTGGCATAGTTGACCCATCCATCGTTCGGTTGGATCACGTTGGATTTGGTGTTGTCCTGGGAGAAGATAAGAAAAAGTTTAAAACTCGGTCAGGTGATACAGTGAGACTTAAAGAGCTCCTCGACGAAGGTATAAAAACTACATCATTCATAGTACCAGGGTAAAATAACCTTCAGTCTGCTTCTATGAACTTTCTGCATGCAGGTATAAGAAGAACCCGTGAAAAATTGATCGAAAAGGGCCGCGACAAAGAACTGACGGAAGATGAACTGAAAATTGCGGAAACTTCATTGGCATATGGCTGCATCAAGTACTCGGATCTCGCTCACAACCGAAATCACGAATACGTCTTTTCCTACGATAAGGTACAGATTTTCTCACCTTAAAATTACTCGATCTGACTGGATGTTATGAATCGTGGTTTTCCTTCCAGATGCTTGACGATAAAGGAAATACTGCAGTGTATTTGCTTTACGCTTACACAAGAATCAAATCTATTGCCAGGAAAGCTGAAGTCACTTTGGATGAAGTGAAAGCTTTCGCAGCTTCTGAGGAAATGGACATCAGTCATGAAAAGGAACTGAAGCTGTGCAAAGCAAGTGCTGGATATTGTATACTGTATATGACTATTATGAATGCCAGGGTAACTTTATCAATTAATGTTTTTAGAAATTGCTCAAGTTCCCCGAAGTTTTGGACAGAATCACAGAAGATCTTTACCTGCATACCTTGTGTGAGCTGATGTACGACATTTGCACATCATTTACTGAATTTTATGATGCTTGTTACTGCATCGAACTTGATAAGGCTACTGGTAAGAATTTCCCACATTACGTTCATTTGAATTCGAACCTCCCCTACCATTATCTTGTTGTCTTACATTCTAGGCTCCAGGAAAATCAACATGAATCGCTTGGTACTGTGCGAGGCTACGGCCATAGTGCTGAAACAGTGTTTCGATTTGCTTGGAATTGAGCCTGTCTCCAAGATGTGAAAATAGTTCTACTATTGATAAACCGCTAATTAAACTAGCCGAAGTTGCTAAACAATAGTACTTAGATTTAATCGTTTCAAAACATAATTTAGCACTTAAAGGGAAATTTTCCTTGACTGCCAAAGTAGTAAGGTATAAAGAGCGTCAACACAAAATTCCTTTTACGAAGATGAGATAATATGGTTTACAAAATCTAGCTACAGTTTCGCGACAGTGGTTTCTTCTTTTGAACATTAGTACGTGTTGACCGTGTTGGAATGCTCGTGCGATTGCGTTTGTTGTTGCTGGGGCGGGTAATACACGGTTAGATCGTTCGACTGGGCGAATGAAGTACCAAAGCCGTACAAATGACCACTGTATTTGGTTTCATCGATGTTGTCTTCGAAGAACATCTGGAAAACAGAAAAATGAATGACGTTCTGCACAGTAACTGAACAGCTTCTGAAACTTGACCATACCTCTTTCATTCTGAAGTATGTCATTCCAGTTAGTAGGGAATCACTACCAGCTTGATGCTGTAGCCCAACACGCTCGATTTCCAACTGATCGGCCACTTCCTGCAAGCCACCTTTCAGGTTTTTGCAACTCTTCATCAAATACTGCGCAAGGTAAAGTCAGAAGAAACTTTTAGTACAATTCCACAAATCCTAAGTAATTATAAATTTAGAGCCTTGTACCTTGACATCGTAGATGTGAGGGAAATAGATTTTTAGCAAATCAAAGAATCCAACCTCATCTTTCGGCATTTTTTGATCGGTTAAAAGTTTCAGCAGGTAACCGAAATCGTACCCACTGGAAAGAATTCAAGTAAGCTTGCTGATATGGAAATGACAAAAGCATGAAATTGAACTGACTACAACCGTTAAAAGAAAGTATTACCTATGAAAAGAGAGCCAATTTACACGATCCGACAATACAAATCCCGAAGTAATGAACAACTCGGAAAACACCATTGGGTCGATTCCATCAGTCTCATGTTTCTTGAACTGCAGGCCCGATTTCGTCAGAAGCTCTATACTGTCTGACGCATACATGTCGTCTCTGAGGATAACAATGACTCATTAGGTCTATACACATCAAACTATTTAGCTGCACGGTTCCCTGAAAGTTTCACTTACGTAAGGCTAAATTTAAAATTAAATTGCCAAGTGCAGTAGCCTGATGGCACTTCGCCATGCTCATTCATAAACGTAATTCCCAATTGAATAAGTTTTAGAGTATCAACGTTGACCCTTAAGACTTGATACTGATAATCGGAACTATTTCGAAATTCTCCAATTGGTCTAGAAACGACCCCGGGAAACTCAGTGTCCTGAAAATTTTATGAAACTGTTCACAAATCTCAAGATACAATCTTGTCAAAACATTATGCCGTAAGTACATACCATAGCTATGTATGGGTAGTTGTTAACAAGTGGACGTATGTTCCTAAACTCTTCATACAGATTGTATGCCCATACTTCTTTGATGATAGGCGATTCTCCTGGATTATGATAGTTAGACATTGGAACATGATGGCCATTCAAGTGGTCCGAGGCAGAATCTTTAGGTGTACAAGAATTAAGTGAATTCTGAGACAACGGCAATGTAATGATGTTCAGATATAAAACACTTACTAGTAGCCGATGGCATGTCCACTAGGAGACTCACGGTCATAACTTTGTAAAATTTTGACAACAGCTTTACGGCTATGCAGGGCGGCAGTACACACGGAAGAAAATTTGTACTAAATTACGGCCTTTACAATTTGACTCGCAAAGGGTTACAATCACAAAGACTGAAACTCTCCTGAAAAATCACGAAACAATTAGTTCAAGCTTCACATATCAGAGCCGCAAAATTGCTTTTGATAACTTACAAGAGAATCAAAACCAAGGACAATATCTAACCGCTAATAGGTCTGTAACGAGCTGATATCCATTCCGAAATGAAGTAGGTACTACGGAACCTGGAAATAAACGAACCAACTTTAAGTATACACCGGATGTCTGATGTTTCACCAGATACATAAACAACCGACAGCAACGCGGTAGGTAGAACGAACCGAAAACCGAATCACAGATTCCGGTAGTTCGTTAGAGCAACTTTCACCATGAATTTCCACTTTCACGCCGTGGGTACTTTACATGAAGCGGAAAATGTATCGGAGTGCTGAGAAAAATGTAAAATTCTCGTAATTGTGGTCAGCAAATTTCCCGACAGTCTCAACTTGAACATTACTGAACATTTTTGACGGCAAGCGTGAAATTCAAAGTTTTTAGACTTTTATGGGTTGGATTTTCACAAAAATCACAAAGGGAGAATAATCAGCAACTTACCAAATTGTAAGAGAAGGTGAATATTGTGTAGAAGGAATATAAATACAAGTTTTTGCAAA
The DNA here is from genome assembly GCA_034698345.1 of Sphaeridia pumilis. NCBI lineage: Eukaryota > Metazoa > Arthropoda > Collembola > Symphypleona > Sminthurididae > Sphaeridia > Sphaeridia pumilis. Next base: position 29,397 of record JAQGBJ010000109.1, read on the forward strand.
GTTAATTGTACAAGTTGCTTTAGGAAGAGGTCGACATTATGGGAACGGAACGTGTCGCACCAACATCACCTTCATCAACAGTAAGACGCAGCCATAGAGTTTTCTCACAACGAGCGTCATTTGCACAATTCAGGTGTTTTCTCTATGACTCGGTGTAAAGTGCATTAATTTGTAGCTAAGATGCTTGTGGTCAACTTCAAACTTACGAATACAGGTTCACAGGTTACGACAAGATGTTAGGATATGTATTGGTTACAGTCAGTAATTGTATTTAGCGATCAGAGTTTGAGTTTGGTAGTGGGGCATACTGAGAAAAATTAGCCCGCCCACTTTAAATTTCGCGAACCAAAACAAACCAATTTTTCTCATCTGGGCTATGACTGTTGAAGGGGAAGGGGAGTGTGAGACGTCACAAATCTACGCTATAATTGCTGTTAGGAAGAATATTTTGTTTGCGTTCATTACAGAGGAGAATGTATCATTGGATATTGATGCTCATTTAGTTTGTTTGGTTCATGGAAAGGGGTGTTTCCCTTATCAATATTCTTTGAGATTGAAGTTATCTGAAGTCTCACAACTTTTCTGACTCAATTTCCTGTGTTAACGTAAGTTCATAGGCGTTGCTGGAAGTGATCCCTTTGGTCTGTGAACTTGGACCAAAACTGTTGAATTGTTCACTTCAAGTGATGACTCATGTCTTGTTTACAGGCTCAGCTGAGGATCAAAATTGACATTTGGATAGTACGAAAAGATCTGGATTGAATCCTTGTTTGACTAAAAGGAGGTCAGACAGTGTTAGGAACTTAAATAATTTCAAGGTAAGATGAATGTGATCTGCGAATCAAGAATGAAGCATCGGGTACTTCTAGAGTCTGGATTTCAGTTTTCGTTTGATTTACAGATGCCAATCCTATACACAGTCATCGCTAGAGGAAACACAATCCTCGCCAAATATGCGTCTTGCGTTGGAAACTTTTCAGAAGTCACAGAGCAAATTCTGAACAAGATTCCAGCAGAGAATTCCAAGTTGACTTACTCACATAGCAATTACCTGTTCCATTATGTCAAGGAAGATGGAGTTGTTTACCTGTGCATCACAGATGATGTAATTCGATTTTAGCAAATTTTGCGACTAAACTAATTTTGCCTCGTTATGTTACTGTTCGTGGTATTGTAGGATTTTGAACGAGCTCGGGCGTTTGCATACTTGGCTGATATCAAGCGGAGATTCGAACAGACTTATGGAGGACAGAGGATCAGAGAAGCGTTGCCGTATGCAATGCACACGGACTTCGGAAACTTGTTGGCATCTGAAATGGTAAAGAAATGTTGCAAAATGTTTTCGCAGTACTATTACCGACAAGATGTTTTTGACCCATTTTTGTTTTACAGAAACGGTATTCAGAATCTCGGGATTTGGACAAAATATCGAAGGTTGAAGGACAGTTGGATGAGCTGAAGGATATTATGGTCAAGAATATAGGTATGATATATGATTTAACGAATCGTTGTAAAGATCAGCGTGAAAACATTTCAACGTTTCTATTTTCTTGTAGACAACATTGCATCCCGAGGAGAAAGGCTAGAACTTTTGGTAAACAAAGCTGAGAATCTGCAAACCGGGGTATATTTGAATTCTGTTGCATTCGAATTCTACTGTGTATTGGAATGTTCTGACTTCATTTGCTGCATTTGGAATTACAGGCAGTGTCGTTCAGAAAATCCAGCAGGAATGTAGCCAGAGCAATGTATTGGAAAAACGTCAAATGCACACTCATGATCGCTGGAGCCTGTTTGGTACGTCATGGGCCGTGACTCTTGGTTTTAAATTCTGATAGAAGGCTAATTTTTAAAGCTAATGCTTTATTCAATCTCTACAGCTTGGAGTTTACTTGATTGGAGCCATATCATGTGGAGGCCTTACTTGGAGTGGATGCTTTCCGCCATCCAATTCATCGACCACTCCGTGAGTCTGCTGGTATAAACCGTCCGACATGAGATGAATACATTGGTGAATATTCATCTGAGCTGCTTAAAAGCGACTGTCATTATTTTGAATCACAAAGAGGAACATTGTACCAAAGTCTTGTAATGCGGCGTGCCTCTCCCATGAATTTTGCGATTTTTGGATATATTGTGATATATTTAGCTCTATAATCTGGAATGGAAGTATGATCTTGCCTGCTGTATTTTCACCCAACTTAGATTATCGAATTTACAATGTACCTAATAGTTAACTATTGCTGCTAGCTATACTTTTGGGGCCAAAGTTTGGCCTTATGTATAAATTTGCTTGTGATGAGCATACATTATGGACATTACTGATAGTACGTTTTGTAACCAAATCAAGCTTGAAGCTTTCAGATATCCGATGCAAAAGATTAATACTGAATCCATTATCTTTCGATTCTTTTTTTCTATTTCATCCATCGATATGCCGGTTATTTGCATTCGTAGCGCATCGCATGTGTCATAAAATTCAGTGTGCTTTTGCAAAAGCGCATCAATTACACAAGAGGCTTTTGCAGATGATCAATCATCTTCTTTTGCGTTTGCGTCCTAGGAAAATGGCATCTGTTCGCGAAAGTCACCGAGAGAAAGGACGGGAGCAGAGAAGCTGATACAGAAGCAGACGACAGAGGCGCTTTCCGCTTTCCCTGCATCAAAGCAAAACTGCTGAACTGGTCCATCTTGAGTAGCTCTAGACTTTCCCTTCATTCCAACGTCTACTACCGTCGAACTGACACATATTCAGCCGTTCATAGACCAGGCAGACAGTTCGAGGTAATTTGGCCAACGCTGTTTTGTGTGGTGGCACCTGAGTGAGTGAGTAGATTCTGCTATAGTGTCTCCATCGAAAAGTGTTTTTCGATATGAGCTCGGTGCTTAGTAAACCGATGGGTGCTGCCAAGTTACGTTGACGATATTTTCGAAATCCGTGCATATTGTGCTTAACAAATTGTGTACGCGAATCTTTTGGATCCGAATTTTTGTATTGTTCCTTGCACAGTTTGCTCAGATTTGAATCGATCGAACCCGTGTTGAAAGTGGCATGTGTAATTTGCGCTTTCGCCCCTTCTCGTCATGATGATGTGTTTATTGAGCGGTTGTTACAGTGCTGACGACTGAATAGAAATCAATCATGTGGGGAAGAAGGAGGTTTCGAGCTCTGGTTTTCCTCTGGACTTTCTCCTGGATACTCAATCTTTCAAGGTAAGCTGCTGGAGAAGTCCTCAAATCGAATGTGGATAAAAATTATTCGGCTCTCATTCAGTTAATTTTATGGTCTGAGACCTGAGTCTTGACCGAAGCTCTTCTTCAGGTGCTTAAAGCAGGTTTCGGATTAAAATATTTTTTCTTTCCTTTAGACCAAGAGATGAGTTGATGCATGCATACATACATAATTTTAATTATGTTGACTTTATATGTGCGCAAGTTGTTTGTATCAACATTTTGGGCCTCAATGCTTATGCAGTTCCGGGAGTACATCTGCTGAGCGGGAAGCCAAATTTTGTGAGTATATTGCAATAGACCGGGAAAGGCTGTGTAAACAGGAAATTTGGTACATGGATATTCAGTTGTCAGTGACACTCTCTGGCTGCGAGTGGAGATAAGCAAAGTAATCAGGATAAGAAGACGACAACGAGGATCAAGCGAAAGAAGCTCTTGTTATTGTAAGAAGGTGAATTATTTTGGTCTTCTTGGAGCTGATATGGCGGTAATGGTACTGGATGATGAAGGACGTTGGAAAAGATTGGAGCGATAAGGTCGGAGAAAGTCGAAATTGTTTTGATTACACGTGAAGGGTAAATAAGAGGAGAGGAGGAAGATGAATGGTGGTCGGGTGGGATGGTTGATGTAATGTGTTGGAATCATAAAGGTTGTGTATTGGACGAAAAGAGATTGACGATGGCAGACGAACAAAACGAGGAAGAAGGAGTATAGTGTAGCCACAGATGAGAAGAGTGAAAGTTGAGAAAGTAGGTTCGCGTGTGCCATGTCTGTCTGTGGGAACCTGAAGAAGTAAAAGCAAGTTCTCAACAAGACCGAGAGAATTCCGAAAGGAAATAATAATTTGTTCAACCAACAACACACAGTCTTGTTTATTCCTCCATCTCGGTCGGCTCTATAAGATTTCACCAGTATTTGAGTGAGTAGTATAGTGACAAGCAAAATGGATGGGAGGCCGCCGCCGCCACCGTTGGTTGCAAATTACGGCAATTCTCCAGATGCGTCTCGAATCATTTCGCTTCGGTCGTAGTGGCTTTGGTGGTCATTCGGTTGATTGATGTTTTGTGTATCGAGCTTGCAAACGCTCCAACGGTCTTTCATTTCCACTCAATCTTGCATGCAATTGACGGCGGCCCATTTTGGGCGCCAACAAATTTTAGACAAATACCGTAGGATTCAAAGCTGGGATATAACTGACTGGGCTTAATTTCAAACGCTGCGAAAGAGACAATAATTTTTGCATGTACATTTCCCAGGGTGGAACAATAGCTATACAGGGTTTAATCACTATTCACAACAAAATAAACGGAAGAATAAGAGCGGAGAGATGGTGAATACGTATATAGACGTACCTGTGTCCTGACTGTATGTACGGAGGCAACAATAATAGTCAGGAAATGCTAGAGATTTTGGAACAAGGAATTTTGGAGAGAATTGGTACATGTTTCTTCGTGAACTTATAATATGCTCGTGGCATTGTCGGAAATGTAGTGGGACTTTAGACGAGGACTGGGTGTGTGTGTGTGCGAAAATTAAAAAGTTGTGGGCTTGCTGCTGACAACAAAGTGAAACCTCTTTTGGAAGACATGTAAGTATACATGGACATATCGGTGAAAATCGATGTGGAAAGAAATTGAAAAGCATTCATGCTTCACTGACCTTTTAGTTAGCCTCGAGAATACCTGAGGAAGGGGGAGAGAAATGATGTATGCGAATGTACTACAGAGTCGGGCCAAGGTTCCATGGGGAAGAATAAGAATTTGCAAGAGCATTCTTTAGGGAATTCGACTCAGGAAGGATATTGGCAAGAAGGGAACAAATCGGAATTTTTTAGTTATTAAATTTCACATGAAAGAATCGGTGGTGGGGGGATCTGAATGCCTAGAAAAATCAAATTCGTCAAAGATGCCGAGTTAACTGAACCTTGCTAATTCTAACGCCCACACCGGCAAATAGTTCAAAGCTTGACACTTTTCAAAAGGGGGGAACAAAGTGTTGAAGTAGGTGGAATAAGCCCACTTGTAGTTGTACGGAAGGACTGCAGAATCAAAGAAATACTTGAAGCTCGAGCGAATAAACAACAAAGAGCCTGGAAATCCCGAATTTGATAGGTTTGGAATCCGAATATAGCACAATCAGCCTCATGACGATTCTGCCATTCTGCTCCTGAAGAAACAGTTGGTTACGAGAGAAATAAGTTATCGATTTTCATCGTCTTGTCGTATTTATATAGTGAATTTATCGGGATGACGGGGGAAATGGGAAGAATACAAATCCGTAGACCAATTTTGCAGCCCTTGCAATGAGCTGTATAAATACAAACTCTTTGAAGGATTTTGCAACGTTACTTTGCAGAAGAACCACGAATTCATAGTAAAGTGCTTGAAATGAATACAACGATCTTGCAGCAGCTGAAGCAACAAAAGAGACATGCGTGCTGCAATATGGATCCTTAGGTTGAATTTTGTAAAGTTCAATTACCATGAATGAGGCGTAGAACTAGAATCGTGTGTGTGTATGAACGTCGACTTTTGCGCAATATTCTTACGTGCACTGAATTTTTATTTTTGCCAATTGAAAATCGCCTGAAATAGACAAACTGACTGAGCTAGAAATAGTTGGAAAAAAATGAGAGCAGACGAAACTGTTGTATTTAAACGATTTCCCCAGGCGAAAGTAAACGCGTTCTGTAGATAACCTTAAAACTGAATCTGCTGAGCAAAAGCTAGAGGGTTATAGAGTTGGAACAAAGCTGGTAGAGTGGGTTGTGTGCGTTAATATCCAAAATAAATGTCCCCTTTTACTCAGTATACACCCCTTACAAAATGTAATGTGCAACTTTGTCTTTACAGGTTCGTGTCCGGTATATCGTCCTCGGAGAGATTGGAGAACGTGACTCAGACAATTGCAAGGCTCCTGGAAGGATATGATATCCGACTGCGACCTAATTTCGGAGGTGAGAGCAGATGAAATTAAGTTGGCAAGGATGTACTTGTCCGTCAGTGGGCATATGGCGGTGGCCATATATGTACACGTGTCGAGAACAAGACTTGATTAACTTATTGCGTAAACACAGCGGCAGGTCCAGGTTTTGATACATAATCTCTCTCAGTAATGGTGAAAGCAACGCTGCCAACTTGACGACGAGTTCAGCAGTAGCAGCAGCTTGGACTTTGATATCAAGCAAGACAAAGAGTACAACATTGCGTGCATACAAGCACTTCATCGCTTTTCGAGTTGGAGACAATGGCAGCGATAATTGAACTGACTGTTGTTAGAGGTTTTTGTTGAGAGGAGCGTCCTGGTCGTTGGATTGGATGAAACTGCTGGTTAGCAGGCTTTTGTCGAGTTAAGATGGGCCTGGGGAACCAGGACAAACAGATTGTTAAAAAATTAGTCGAGTAGCAAGTAGCCTGATGTATGTATCGGAACACGAGCTCTTTCTGGAGCTCGATCCAGAATGACGGTAGTAGTGACTGACTATAGGGATGAAAGGGAAAAGTTTCCCAAGGAGCTTGTGTGTACGTATAAAAGGACCTCATTGGCCGGTCACGGTTAGATAAGTAGGCATCAAAAGCAGGGACTGATTTTATGTACAGAACGAAAGTGAAGGACGTGATGGAAAAATTGAGAATGAAAAAAGCCAAAAGCGATGGGGAAAGTGGATGAGGAGGAGGAAGAAGAAGAGAAGCTCGTTTAGTTCTTGCTGTTAACGCTCTATAACTTATAGCAAAGTCTGAGTCTGTGAAGTAGGGAAAAAGATCGATCATCTAAAAAGAAGAGTTTTATTTTCACCGGCTCCTTGAGCCGTTCCAGTAGAATGAGGCCGGGAAATAACAAGCTGGTTGCAGCAAGGAAGCACCACAAGCCAAAATGGCTTTGGTCGAAGATAGTCATTGTCGAAGAGGCAATAAGAGCTTTATGAACAAGTTGATTGCAGCAGGAGAAAGCAATGCATAGGAGTACTACACAGATAGAAATAATGGATATTGCTCAGGTGGTCGATTCTGTACTTCACCTGGTGAATCAAAATTAAATTTGTTGACCGCCTACAGAAAATGTTGCAAAATGTAGGCCGGTCCCAGTAAACAACACCTGCTACAGAATCAAAATGTCTTGAACAAGGAATGAACAAACTATAAGCTGGACAGTATTCAGACTGGAAGTTGGTACAAAAGAGTGAATATTTTGTTATTTAAATTTCAGGAGAACCGCTGGTTGTGGGCATGGACCTGTACATAGCGTCTTTCGACAGCATTTCTGAAGTAAGTTTTGGAAACTGTATGTGGCCAATCGTGCATGTTTCTGCCCAACTTTTGCTGGCCTTGTTGTGAGCCGCCAGTCCGAGCCAAAACTACTGCAAAGTTGTTGCGGCTCGCCGGGTCGAAGTGGACATTGGTCGTTATTTGTTTGTCCATGTAGTTGTTTCATGAAATCATACATGAGGACGTACTCACCAAATTTGCCCTCTTTTCAATTCATTTTTGCTGCGGATGCGGGTGTTTTCGGATCCAGGTTAATATGGTAAGTGCCGTTCTTCTTTATCTGACTCTTGAATGTTGTACAACAGCTCCACTATGGTCCAACCATACATATATTTTCTAAATTTGTATGCGGCAGACAGCCCTCTATGACAATAAGGAAGAGGGAATCAGATATATACGGCTTTTATAATGCTCTAAAACTCATCAAAACATTTAGAATATATACACAGCCGTGCTGAAACCAAGTTCTAAAATGGAGCTGACTTTCTGTAAAATATATTCTGGCGTCAGGAGAGAGTATTTGATCTGCTTTATTCAGTTCAATCTGAAATAAACTGTTTCTAGCAAGTACATGAAATATTAGTAGGGGCTATGAAACGGCAAAAAGATTAATGATGTTGCCAATCTGTCACGGTAAAGCCAATCTACAGCTTGACATTTATGACGGCAAGTTTTATTAGCCGCTAAGTTGAACGTTCCGCTCATGTAGGTAGTTTCGTCGTGGTTGTTTTGGAGTGTGGATTTCGGCAACTAATGATAGTTCCTCGTTTCAGGACTATACGATTACAATGTACCTCAATCAGTATTGGAAAGATGAGCGACTAGCGTTCAGTCCGAACGAAGAAGTGCTTACGCTTTCCGGTGACTTTGCCGAAAAAATTTGGGTTCCAGGTAAGAACCTTGGAGTGACAAGTTTATAGAACACGGCTTGCAGTTTCTGTTTCTGAGTTTGTGTCTTTTTTGTTTGCAGATACTTTTTTCGCAAACGATAAGTTAAGGTAAGCAAACAACCAAGTTATTTTTAACGTGAAAGCCACTATCCAAACAAACAGAGAGTTCATGAAATCTTGGTGAAATCCAATAGTTTCCTCCATGACGTGACAGAGAAGAACAAAATGGTCAGACTGTATGGCGATGGCAGTATAGCGTACGGAATGCGGTTCACCACTACGCTGGCTTGTATGATGGACTTGCATTACTATCCGCTAGATAGCCAGAACTGTACTGTTGAAATCGAGAGCTATGGGTACACAGGTAAGAATTTTGAAATTTCTTGATGCAGCTGCATTGATGAACTTGAAACACAAGATTCCATTCATAAAATTGCAGTCAAAGACGTTCTTATGTACTGGAAAGACGGGGCAGTCGTTGGAGTTTCAGAAGCCGAACTACCACAGTTTACTATTATTGGCTACGAAACTAACGACAGAACCGAAAGCCTCGCTACAGGCAACTATCAAAGATTATCGCTGTCATTCAAGTTGCAGCGCAACATTGGTTACTTCATCTTTCAAACATATTTACCGTAAGTTTTACAATTCGTAAACTCACCGAGAAACAAATGTTTATTGGAGTGGAACCTCAAGTGTGATATTCCTGTTACAGGTCAATACTCATTGTAATGTTGTCTTGGGTGTCTTTCTGGATCAATTACGAAGCTACTAGTGCCAGGGTTACTTTAGGTGAGTGGTTTGACAAAAATTAGGAATGTTCAAGGTTGTGTCATTGATAATAAAATTTCAACTTATTTCCCCCCCCCCCAGGTATCACTACTGTGTTGACAATGACCACAATATCAACAGGTTAACAGACTACAAACGCTTTAAATCTTCACAACTGCATAGTTTTAATGCTAGATTTTTAATTTCTATTCTACAGGAGTTCGTTCAGCCCTCCCCAGAATTTCCTACGTAAAAGCAATAGACATTTATCTGGTAATGTGCTTCGTTTTCGTGTTTGCTGCCCTCCTGGAATACGCGGCGGTAAACCATACTTACTGGGGTGCAAGGGCCAAGAAGAAAATTAAACAAAAAGCTCTAAATGCGCTAACGACGCCATCGAAAAGACAATCGGAGCAATCGTTTGGCAACGAAGAAATCATAGAGCTGCAAGTAAGTTGACAAGTTGATATTACCGCGCTCCTTGTAACGTATGCTGGTTAAGAATTTTCTTCTTTTCACGGGCAACAAGTAGGACAAAGTCAAAGAAATTCCAGAAAGAATTGTTGGCCCTGGAAGTTATAATACATAGTGAAGAAAGGCGGCGTGCTAATAAGTATGAAAGCAGAAGTAGAAGCCAATGTGTTTTACGGAAAGCGTACATCAAGAATATCCACAATATGCATTTCCCCGGTTAATATTGAAGAACCTGCCGTTTATTCAAGAGAAGTTGTGTATGAAAAACAATAAAGAGGCCTCAACGTGGAATAGCGTCTTCAGGGTGTCAGTGGTTCTTTTGAACCACAAGGAAATGTGTTTTGTATGCACTGGGTTTGTCTATAAATCCTGTGAAATGGGTGAAACGGGCTATGCATGGGTAATGTAAAGGGCACGCGTGCTGCAAAAGTTTTTGGGAAAGAGAGAGCGAAAAAGTGGTGGCCAACGTGAAGAATTTTCTATGGAGGAAACATCTGGAACTTTCAGAGATAGAAGCCAGGAAAGTAGAAACTGTAGAGAGTAGAAAATGCTGGGTAGGTAATCTAATAGGCTGCAAAATGTATTAGAATGCATAGTTCCGGAAGGAAGTAAAAAATGGATCATCCCTTTTGGTGACATTGTTACAAAAGAAATGAACCAAATGTCAAGGCTGTGGAGCTAGAAACCCTCATCGGCTTGGAGACGTTGAAAAATTAAAGAGTGGAAAAATTAAGTGATTTGTGCTGTGTACAAGAGTGTTAATGGAAAAAAAGTTAATGGAAATAGGAGAAGTTGGAAAATGAGAGCGGAAATTAAAAGGCGAAATACTATGCGTAGGAAAGAGAAAGACAACGTTAAGACGGTTTATTAGGAGCTTAAAGGTACACAAAGGACTGGAGGGTTGCTGTTTGGAAGCTAATGTGAAAAAAGCTGGATGGAAGAGAAAAGGGACAAAAGTGAATATATTTATACAGTGGATGAATGGGGATAGACTAGACAGAAAAAGAAGTTGAAGTGACTGACTTGTGGATGGAAGGAGAGAATGGGCCATGTGATGTTGTTGTATGGAAGACATATTGAGGGAGATCACGAGAGAGAAAGCATGTACATAGATATACAGGGAGGCTATTGGAAAGTCTCAAGAGGAGAAAGTTGTTTGTTGAAACGAAGGGAATTGATGAGAAGAGGACGGAATCATAGGCAAGGAAGATGGGAAAGGCAGGCTCAGAGAGAGAGAGAAAGCAAAAAGACAGAATCGTCGTGTGGAACTGGGTTAGTAAGTAGAACTTTCATTGGCAAAAGCAAGAAGGTTCGGTTGGAGTAGCTAATGTTATAGTGTAGTCGTAGATTGAAGAAATAAAACCGAGAGCTGGAAGCAAGGCTGCTGCTTGAAAAGTGATGTAAGGGGAAAGAGTTGCCAAAGGAGAGAGAAGAGGAGTCGTCGTCGTCGAATGAAACTGACTGAGGAGAAAGTTGTTCTGTTTCGCAACTAGGTAACTAAAGGAGAGAATTTGCAGGAACGAAATGACTATGGTGAATGTATGTGTGTGAGAGTGTGTTGGTTGGTTGGATGGTTTGAGTCATCCTCAGAGTAAAATCTACAAAGTAAAAGGATTGAAAAAGTGGAAAAAATGGATATATGAAAAAGGAAGCATCGGAAGGACGAGGAGAGAAAGCTGATGATGATCAAGATGGGTTGTATAAAAGGTCCTCATGGACTCGTGAATGGTCTCGGTCCATGCATAGTTGTTGTAATGTGACGTGACTTTTTAGGATCTTCAGCTGTCACCGATCCCATCGATCCGGCAACGTACTTTTGCTTCACGAAGTGATCCCAGTTTGGGGAGTCAGTCGCCGCGATTCCCACCTAGTTTCCGTATTCATAGGCCCCATCATCTTTCATCCGCTTATGCTGCATCGACGATGCCGAGATGCCGGAACCGTGGCAACCGCAAGTCACTCCACCAGCCTCAACCGCAAAAGGTTCTGCAGACCATCAAAAAGGGTGCAAGTGCTCTCAGAAACTCGTTCCCCAAAATCCGCGATGTGAACTTGATTGACAAGTACTCCCGCGTCGTCTTCCCGGTTGCCTTCATCATATTCAACGGTGTTTACTGGTCCTTTTACATCTTATGAGGGTCTTCATCTGTCTAGTCTCCTCGAGTCTAATGATGACGCGGGAGTGAGGCGACTGGGCAGATGTAAAACTATAGTAATCTTTAAAATTACAAAACCTACTTTCTTTCATTATGTCCTTTTGAGGAATCCTTTTAGGAGCTATGATAAAAATGGTGGTGGTTGATTGGTACGGCATGTCAAGCTAGTATTTGGAACTTCAGTTTCTTCACAAAGCTTCATCGCCAATAAGCTCAATATTGATGTGTAGAGGAGTTACACCCAGCCAGTGCACTCAGTCAGTGCAAGTACATATACAGGAAACCGATCAAGTAGCGTGTGAAACAGCAATACAAAGCCATCTTTATATTGAAAAGAATGAAGAATTTTGTGAACAAAGCTGAGAGTTTCTCCACATGCCAATATCTTGCTGCAAAATTTCGAGTGAGTGGGTGTGAGGTCGGTATGTGCCAGGCCAAAAGTGACATTAAATTTCGCCACATGTTCCTTCGTGTGTCAGTTCTCGTTTTGCTCGCGAGACACTTTGTTACATGTAAGTCATAATAAGCGTACATTGCTAGTATTAACGAAGGGGTAGTGGATGTGAATGGATGTGACCTATGCTTTCTTTTACCGTTTTGACGATGTAGACACCCAATGACCACCAAATATACACCAAAACTGTTCGGTTATAAAAATTTTATAGGCAACTGTACGGTGATTTCAAGGTGCTCAGAAAAGTATGAAAAAGAAGCAGTGTGCCGTACTGCCAAGGAACACAACGTTTGTGTGAAGTTGTGCAGCTGCAAGTTAACGAACGGAGTCGGCAGAAGATTGCAACGAGAATTTTCAAGGTATAGAGCTGGTTGGATTTTAACGATTGTAATATTCTAAAGTTATTTCATAGGATAGCACCATGGAACTTAAAATCAGATTAATGAATTTTCCTTGATTAAGTGTAGGCTAAATAATCGTAATAGAGTGTAAGATCCCGATTGTAGAAGCTCAGAAACTGCCATACACGGCTAAATTAAGTTTAAATGATAAGCAAGAATTTGCTGTTGCTTTGATATAAACCTGAAAGAAGAGTGGATTAATAAAACAAGACTCACATGTAAGCTCGGGTTGTTAATTAATTGTTCCAGAATGAAAAAACACACTACTGCCATGAATTTTGGTAATAATGCTTACGAAGCTCTCGAGAAGCTGGAAGTTAAGGTGATGACGCCAGACGAGTCGAATGAGATCATGTGTTAACTGGGACAGATACGATGAATATTGCAGAGCTTGGCAATTTCAGGAATACAAAAGACCCTTTATTGACAGCTACCATGGATGAGTCGTGCCGTTTCGCTGGCAACGATCAAGGTCAAGCGAATTTCTTAACACGCGATTATACCCTTGAGGAAACATACATTTTTCGTGTAAAAACGTACGGGGTGGAACTGAACATGAGCTTTGGAATGCAAGCTTGAGGCGCCATCTGTGTACTGGCTGACGCTAAAGGATGCAGGAGGGCCAGTGTCGGGAAACATGAAAGCGACAGAAGGAAGGTTGTAATTACAATAGCGGAAAGGCGAGTTATCTGTTGTAGGCAACCAAGTTCAAGTTTAAGAATGAGAATATCAAAGTGCTTGATCAATAACGAGATAATTACAGGTGATGGAATTGGTAGGTGGTGCTATTAGTGAATTAAATGCTTGCGAGGGGTTGAATAGCACTGCGGGAAACGAAGACTTGTTCTCGCCAAATTCCAAAAATCACAGTACAATAGATTAGCGGCTCATTGTTGTAAGTCGGTAAAAAACTAACACAATTAAGTTGCAAAAAGAAGCAAATTTTTAAAGGAACCGATAAACATCTCCAATCGGAATTCACAGATGCCCTGCATGCGGATGGACTTTTGTCAAGGTTTTTTCTCCAAGAAGCTGCCAAGCGTTGTGGGATGTGATGACGGCTGGGAACGTTGGATACGAAGGACTTTTTCTTAAAAGCCAGTAGTGACAAGAATGGCTTGGGTGGTTAAGGTAATCTTGCGACGGTGGTGAATTATTGTAGCTCGGATCAAAGAATTGTCTGTATAGTAGACTAGCAAGCGTGGTTTTGCTCCCCGCCCTATTTAATTGGTTATCCACGGTTAATTGTGGCGCTTGGCAAAGTTATATATTTTTGCTGGCGCCTGACTGCTGGCAACGCCTTGACGTGTACAAAGTCGCTGTGGTGGTTCCACTCATTGTCAATTGTATTGTGGCCAAACAATCAAAACTCGACGGTTTTTTGTACGTTTTAGTAAATCTTGATGAAAGCCAAAGGGGACTTCTTTTCAAATTTCTTGTGCTCGATGACTGACAAGAAAATCATGCCTAAGCTGCCCATTGATTACGTCAATTGATTGAACATAATTTGTTGGCAAAAAATGTGTTGATTTCGACATCAGACTGAAGACACCAGTGGTCATTAATGTCACATTCGTTTTTCAGCATCCGTGTGGAGAAGATCACAGTTCAACCGTTTGAGAACAATCAAATCTTTTGTAGCAAATGTAACTCATGTCTGAGAGTATATGGTATTTTTTAGAAACTTGACAACATTTAGGTTAATTGTTTGGCTTAAGTTTCGCGAATAAGCTGTTAACTACCAAATGTGAAGGTTTATTTTTCAGCAAACGCGTGTTCTTCGCCGTCAATCGAAAAATACTATTCTTACTGTAGACTGCAGATAAGATGAAGATGCATCAAAATTAAAGTCTTGAAACTTGATTTTTTCCTTCTACGCCCTATCCGCCAGTTCCTGCATCGACCAAGCCAAAGCGGAACTGAATTATGCTCCACAATAAAATCGCTGCTTGTCTTCTCTTCGGCTTTTTGAAGCTCTTCTTCATCATTTCGCTTTTATTATCTCTTTCAGCGGATCTCAACATCCAAACCAAACATGTCCTTTTCCTGCCATTTCTGTTCCTCAATTCCGACTTCAAGTCTCAAACCAGGAGCAACAACATCATCATCTTACCAACCAGGAGAACTTTTTTGATTGCCCCATTAACATACTTCCTTTTTTAACCTGCAATTTTTCAAGAGCGATTTCAACTACACCTGCTGTCAGGAAGGGACAAACAAACAGGAGCTTCATCTTCCCATCTTACCTTTCGCCGAAATAATCCTTTCATTCCTGTACAAAATGTTGTAACTGATATTTGATAAAGCGAATCGGATACGATCGAGATTTCCACGGCTGCTACCGATCGTCGAACAATCATCCCCTTGCCAAATCTCATGGATCCATTAAAAGGCATTTCAAAGAATTTTTAATCCCACAGCCGAGGGTGATGGCGTGAAAAACAAAAGCAGCGACCAGAGCCTGGGATGCACCAACGCACTAATACTAATACTTTCTGCATGAACACGTTTATCTACTTTTACATGGATGACAGTTGGTATCATTAATATTTGCGCAAGGATGGAAGTTGAAACAATGAAAGATGGATGCTGGCTTGTCACTCGATCCACCTTGACTTGGTCCTCACATGTACAAGTCTGTCTTCAGTGACAATTTCCCTTGTTGAGAACAAATGACTCCTGTCCATGCATTGTCGTCTGTCTGAGCAGTCTTTCATTCAAGATTCCTCTTGATCCGGCTCTCATTTTCTTTGTACTTCAAATTTGGCAAACGTTATAATGTCCTGTAGCGGGTGCATTTCTTCATGTTATGCAACTTCGCTTGTAACTTTTGATAACTGACATCATGTTACCAGGTCTATCTCCCGTAGACGGGGGTCTAGCGTTCTGGGAGCTGTAAAGATGCATTTTTGTACTCTCCAATGGTCAAAAATATAACCATGGAACTACCATCAAAGTTTTAACGGTAACGGAATTGCAAAAACTGTGTGTGCAATCTTACAAAACTTGCAGAATTCAATTTCACACACGGTAAAATGAAGGGAGCGAAAAAGTTTATTCCCTCTGATGTACCATGACAAAATTGTTACATTTAGCCAGCACATTGATATATACCAAATGCAGTTTTTGGCAAGTTTCTTATCTGTGAAGTTGCAGAATGCAGCCATAAAAAGAGATATCGTGCTTTACCAACATAAATAAATTTTCTTGTATTAACGTAATACCAGATAAACAACCAAAACAAGTTATTATCTGTTTTGGAGTCATAAATTAAATGCCAACCTATCCGATCCGACATCAATGTCTACGGCGGTTGCGAAATGCCTGCTAAAAGCGTCCAAAATTTGCACTCTAAAAATAAGGGTCGTATTTACATCTTTGCAAGTCATTCTTCAAGGGTCAGATTGGAATACTGCGACTTTGATCAAGAGCAATACTGGTTGCTTCTTCTGGCACCTTCAAACTTTTTTCGGATCATTTAACAAAATGAGGTCTCACGTTCACACAGCCCTTCACGGCCACAGCGACAGCAGAGCTGAATGAACCAATTTAGGCTCAAATACCCTCAACGACGACTGTTTGTCATGCACGATTGCGGTAAGAACTTTTGGCAAGCGGCGGTTGTTTTTCTGACGTTTGCTGCAATCTCGGCTATGTCTCTCAAAATGCAGATTTACGAAAATACCACCACGTGGCTATACACACCATTTCGAATAAATTCGATTCACTGACGTTTGTGGCAAATTACAGTTTGTTCTCATTGTCCATTAACCGATCTACTTCCCTTGTTACCCATTTCGAGAATGTCCCAAAAGCAGTGCGTGCATTCTGCAGCTTCAGTGATGGCGACGTCTTAACGCCGTGACATATCACTTCGCAGCAGCAACTACTGTCCATTGTTTTTGAAAAGTTGCGTAATCATGTGGAGGCAAAGCGGAGACCATGTGTATCGTAAGGAGATGTATTTTTATAATTACACGCGTCATCTCGTGTCATGACTTGGCAATAAAATTTTACTGAAATCTTCACCGCCATTTTGTAATTTGCCCTCTACAATTATCAGTCTTGATTTGGACAATTATCGTTACATTGCCAAGAAATGTCTAAACGTTCCATTCTATGCATTTCAAGCGTCATCCCTGAGCTTGACGACCACTACCGCATAGGCCTCTGTAACTACAGCTTTGACCTCTGTTAGGGATAAGTACCGCCTTCGGCTTCCGTCATTATGTACAACAATGCACATGAAATTTCTTGCAGAAGTAATGTTCAACGATAACATTAACATGAACACGAGAGTTATTCAGGACCAATTATCAGGCTGCATCTGTTTCGTAAACAGCGGTGCGGTGAATATTTGACCAGTAACCAGCTCAAGATACAATGGCTACTTACTTTGCCTATGCTTCTAGCTTCACATGCGCAGTCGCGATAAACGTCTCTAAGTTTGAGGATTGTGAAATCCCAACTTTTGTACATTTCTGATCATGATCTTCATCACCTGCTTTGTGTCATTTTCGACCAGTAAACCAGCCAGCAGTTTTCGTGATGCTGTCATCAAAGGACAAAAAGCACTTTCAAGGTAAAGTCGCCGTTTAACAGGATTAACCACCTTAGCTTCTGCAACGTTTGGACAAAAACTGAAACTTTGTGCAATTTTAATGACTGATCAACTGCTGCATCAGCTAAGCTTACTGATCCATTAAAATGTGCATGAAAACGTACAGTCATACTTGAAGGCGACAGTTTCTTTTTAGGTGATGAAATCTTCGTTGTTCTAACCTAAAAATGTTTTTCAATTATCGCCGTCCCACTGTTTTACTCACTCAGAGTCAGATGAATGTCATTCAAGTTTAAAATGGACTTGTAATATGGACATCGACATCGTTGCTATTGAATTCGTGACGAGTGAATCGGCAAGTTGTTATCATCCGCCAACGTAAGGCGATGAGCATGAGCAGATTGAACTTGGAGTCTAAGAGACCCGCCCTCACTAGAGGCTTTAAAGTTACGGTATTTTTCAAAAAAGATGATCTACGAGGACTCCATCAAGTTCCTGTAAATCCCAATCTTTTGCATAATTTTGGGCGAAATAGTAATGTGCCTTTTCTGGAACCAAGGCAAGTTTTTGCACAGGGTTCTTAGACACAATAGAACGATTGAACTTTTTGTATCCTTGTCTGCTTCCCAGCATCCCAGCTAGAACGTGACTTACCGTTGTTTAACGCCAAAAAGGTGGGTACAAGAAGCATATGCGCACGAGCGACATGATTCAATAAATCTTATCTGATTGATCTTGTTTGTACGCTGGTAATACGAATATGATAATGACCTACAATAATCATTACTCATTACAGTTGACCCACCCTGCCGTTTTCACACACTACTGCAACAAGCTCCTCGCCCTGCGGCGGCAGCGCGCAGTTAGACTTCCATTGGTACACTTCTCCAGCAAGCAACCCTAATAAATCACCATCCCTCCCAATCA
The DNA here is from genome assembly GCA_034698345.1 of Sphaeridia pumilis. Classification (NCBI taxonomy): domain Eukaryota; kingdom Metazoa; phylum Arthropoda; class Collembola; order Symphypleona; family Sminthurididae; genus Sphaeridia; species Sphaeridia pumilis. Next base: position 47,527 of record JAQGBJ010000109.1, read on the forward strand.
TAGCCAACAGAAGATCATTACAAATTAGGATCAAAATTTTAGCATTGCCAAAAGGTTTAAGCAACTGCAATAATACTCAAAACGTTTCCGTATTTTTTCACCATGACCTTTAGACGCCCGTTGCCGATGTGTAGCAATAATGGGATTTTTTTCTACTAACTACTTCAAATCACAAGTTTATGCCACTTTTCATTAGAGTTTGTTCTTAATATTTGCGTTGTTGTTAGTGCGATGTAATCACAGGACCATTCATGCATCAAGCAGTGATTCAAAGTTAATCGATAACCTTCTTGAGACGTAATGTTTTGCAGATGAGCCATAAAATCTTGTGGCTTAAAGGAACAACTAGCTTGGGCATCGTTGGGTAATAATTTTCGAAATCATTTTTCACCTTTCGCTACCCAGTCAAACGAAATTTTAGCGCACCTGACTATAATGCATTGCTCCATGGACGTTCCAACTGATCGATTACTACACTTGACTTGATCTAAAAGACGGATGGGTTTTTAATTTAATCTTCAGAATCTTCCAAAGGCATTCCGTTCAGATCTTGATGAGCTGTAAAGAATGCCAAACATTTGTCTGCACTTGCTTTGCTTCACCCATCTAAAGAAGTGCATGCGTTCTTCTGAACAGAATCTCCTCTCCATCTACGACTCCTTGCTCGTGGGTTCCTCGAAAATTGTTCTTGTTCCATACAGCACGAGGTTGGCAATTAACTCTTGTGGCTTTCATAATCAGCTATTTTGACATTAGCTGAATGGCATCTTCGGCTCCATCTCCTCCGGAGGACGAATGCCCTTTAACTTGAGGAAGCATCATTAGCGCATCAACAACAGTAATCTCCAACAAAACCACAGTTGACCTTTGATACAAATGTGCAGAGAAATAGCTATTCTAAAGATAACTTTGCGTTTCCTTGGCATAACAATAGCAAAGATCATCTTTGGTCACGTCCAAACCTCTTCTCCTTTTCTGACAATGATATTCTTATGCGCGAATCAAAAGTATCATTCTAACTTCGTGGTGGCTATTATCAAAAAATTGATACTTTCTTGTACTTCACCTTGTAACATGGATTTTGCACATTTAACCTCCAAACTCTTGAACATATCAATTCAGTCACGGCTCAACAATCAAATTGTTGTTATCGCAAACATCCAAAGTATTTATAAGCCATCTAAAGATTCGGTCAAAATAATTTCAGTCCTATGCACAAAGTCGTATACAAGTGACGGAAGGTTCTGAACACATCAAGATGCCATCACCAAAATTAAAACCACACTTCTCCTACTATCGTTGCTCAATCCGGCTTCAACTGATGAGAGTTTGTCCTTCCAGTTGCTTCCACAGTTCCGGGTTCTCAGACGAAAAGATACTACAAGTGTCGCTTTGTCCATATGAGCAATTTAGACATCCCATGGCAACACTATCTTCTGATGGTATCTTAAAATGTCGTGTGGACCCCCTTCTGACTTTCCTAGCTAAACCGTCGCAGAACATACTTTGAGCAAATAATGTTTTACTGTTCGACCTTCAAATTCACATTACCGGCAGCAGTCCCGGATTTCTTGCCTCACTGCTTTTTTCGCAAACACATTTATTGATAAGATGAAAGCTCCATTTTCTCAAGACTTCAGAACACAATGACAAACATACAAAAACTAATACGATTACCACACTGACCTACGAATAGTCCTTATTAAAAGATGCTATCAGCTTGCCAATCAGTCGAACCTAAATAAATTTATGGTATCTTTCCCTTTCAGCATTGTCTGTTATGCAGTTTTTGCTGGATCAGCTCAGAATTCCTTGTCGTGCTTTTTCTTTCCCAATTAAAATTCCTATTGCCCCTCACGTTTTAGCCCACCCACTTAATTTGATAAGCCCCTAATTGTACACAAATCAATAAGTAGCCTTTAAGTTTACGACAAAAAAGAACGTGGCTTGGACATGCAACCCCATCATTTTATTTTTGAAGCCTCTGGTAGAGCTTAACTCATTCTTACCAATTTATGTTAACCACTATGTAATGGAAACTGAGCGTGTTTGGAGCCATTGTTGCATTTAAGAGTGTGGTTTACGTGCTTCACGGAAGCTGTTATGCTGTTAATGCTCACAAGTTCAAATGCATGTCCAAATTTGAATGAATTTGACTTGAAACTAATTTTGCGGAACTTTAATATGAACGTCAGAAACTCTCCAAGTGAAGCCAAACAAAGCCCCAATCGTGATATTTAACTATGCTCGATTTGACATCTTAATTGCGTCCAAGGTTGATTGTACTGGAAAAAATACTGTATTCTCATCCTCTAATCTTTGTTTTTTCACACAATTTTTACAAATATCTCACAATCTCACATCTTCTTGCAATTTGAACTTAACACAATCTCTCATTTTTCAAGAAGTTGGGGTTGCTAAATTTGCTCATTATGACAGACGTCATACACTCACTCCTCATTAAATTATCCTGCCCTTCATCAAATTTTACGATGGAAGGAAAAGATTGCTGAAGTTGTAGTTGTACGCACTTGATATCAAAATCGCAGCAAAATCTTTTGATAGTGCCTCATTTTGTCTTTAAACTCTGGGATGCTTCATTTTTGGAGGTCAGGGCAACAAAATTATTTATTTCCGGTCTCGAATTTCTTGCTATGGATTTTTACTCCTACAAGTCCGAAATCCGAGCTTAAGATGGAGGAATTTTCAACTTGAGCCGACGCGTTTGGGGTGCATCAAAGATAATCACTCTTTTGAACTTTTCCCTCTCTTGATTCCTCAACCAAGTTCATTTCAAGCGTCAAGCATAGCAACAACAAGCCAAGCAAGAGAAAATTGTCTGTCAATTTGATTTATGTTCTTCCAAGAACTTCCTGAAAAGTGAGTGCCATCATCGATCGGAAAGCGCTACTTTGCCTAAACTTTTCCCTGAAGCTTTCCTTTTGTGACTTATTCTTGTCTACTAATTTTCACCCTCGCAAAACTCGAGATGCCTTGTTCACTTCTACAGCTGAAGCTGGCTTGAAACTAGAAACCGCTGAAAGCATCCCGTTCGGGATGAATTCGAAGAATTCTTGTAGTTTGTAGTCCGGCAAACATAAGAACACAGTTGAGGTGACTATTTCTGCTTGGGGAACCAGTTGAAAATTTCTTTGAGAATACTTATATAAATGGTTATGAAAATTGTTTCATAGAAACCAGTTTTGATTTTTAAATAAAGCCTCAAAATCATGTGAGAAACAGTAATCATCACAATCAAGACCACATATGCCGGACTATTTTACTATCACACCATTACGTGACAAGTGCTTAAACATTTTTTATACAGGTTTTTTGCTACCAAAAACAAGTATACAACTTCAACATTCATCTTGATCTGATCAGCATATAATTTTGAGACAATGCATGCAAAATAAGAAGAAGGGTGTGATAGCTAATCGAAGTGAGCAGTATCCGCATTCTAAAGTTATACTGTAATACTAATGGCTTAAACAAAAGTTTAAAGCCAAACATTAACTCATTTTTTGGCGATCGGCTGTAGTGATTTATGCCTGCGTTTATCCTGAACCGCACGCTCTCTCTCTTTTAAACGTAAAACAAAGCTTGTATTAATAATGATCGTGAACTTAAAGCATTAACTACTACTGATGTCCATTATTCAGTTTTGGGTGAAGGTTTAGTTGTAGCTAGAGTCTGAACTTCACTCGAGCTTCAGCAAATCATACCTGTGGCGATATTTGGTATTTAGCAATCGCAAATCAATTCCATTCCTTTACTGTAATCGAAATCCGACCGTGGGCTACCGCAAGAGTTTGCAAGTAACTACTGACGGCAGCTGACTATGGTAGACTATTGAGTTGTACCCACATAGTCCTTCAGCGAGTTGTACCCACATACACCCCGAGTTGTACCCACGTAAAAACGCGTTTCCAGTTTTAAGGAAACAAAAAATTGGAACTGATTAATTATCAAAATTCAGGAATTGTATACAGGAAAAGTCATGAATACAGAAATACGAACTGAAAAATCCAATGGGAATTGGTAATGTTGGGCTCGGTGATGTGGATTAGCTTTTAAGAATGGTGTGGTGCTCATATAATTTCAAAAATGTATGACCGGTATATTTTTGATTTTTAGAAGCCTTGCGAGGCTCGGTCAGGTTAGGTTAGGTTCCAAAAGTACTGGGTTATGGACGGGTCGGTCGCTGGTCGGGGTGAATCTCGGAATACGTGCAACCGCTGACCTGTGACCTGTCCATAACCCAGTACTTTTGGAACCTAACCTAACCTAACCGAGCCTCGCAAGGCTTCTAAGTTTGATAATTTAATAAAAAATTAAACAAAATAAAGTTCGATAAATAATCAGAAGGCTTCTAAGTTTGATAATTTAATAAAAAATTAAACAAAATGAAGTTCGATAAATAATCAGTTCCAATTTTTTGTTTCCTTAAAACTGGAAACGCGTTTTGACGTGGGTACAACTCGGGGTGTATGTGGGTACAACTCGCTCAAGGGCTATGTGGGTACAACTCAATAGTCTACCATCAGCTGACTCCGCTGCATCTTAAACTTTCCCCCCATTTTTAAACAATATGGAATTTTATTATCTTGTAGCCTTCAGTAAATAAACAGAAGTAAATGACTTTGTTTAGACGGTCTGGCAGTAAATCATTTATACTCAAATGTTAGCCATTCATCTACTTATGCAAAAAACGTATCAGTGAGCTAATGAAAGGTGCAATAACTATAACTGTCCACTGTTGGGTGTTGGTAAGCAGACTTTATTTTACCACATGGTCAAACTTTGGGAGCAAGAATGGAAACCAAAGGTGACCAGTGCAACTTGTAACTTTTGCTGAGGGACCACAGAGGTGTTAAAATGCTTGTTCAACTAGCGTTCTGTGTACGCCTTGATGTTCAAGTGCGATCTCCGTACTCCATAACTGCTTTGGTGCATAAATCTAAGACATTCTTTATTGACATAGCCATGAACGGCAAGTGTTGACTTGGAGGTGGATCAGGTAGCGATAAATCAAACGGTATGGTCTGTTTATAGTATTTCACAGAGGGTTTCAAATCTGAATCTCAGGTGCTTCTAATACATTCAGCAAATTCGTGTGCTGTATGCCCGCTCGCATCTTTCGATTTTGCTTACTGTGAGTCACCGCTGCGAATTCTGTTAAACTCAAAAAGTCTGATTACTTCAGGGGCTTGCTTACTTATCACTTATCGAATTACCGTTGAATGGGGGCAATGTCAAGCTCACTTGCTTTTGTTAACTGGGGTTAAATTGTGATTTGACAGGAGCTATTGAGAAGGAATTGTTTATTTTGTATTACACAATCCAACAGATTCATGCGGGACTTCAACTCGCAAGCAGATAAGACAGCATTGACACATGTAAATACACTGGCTACCAGTAAATGTTTTTTGATCAATCATTGTAACATCCATTCTGTCTGCCGATCATCATGATTTGGTCCATACATTTTGTTCAGATTTCGACACAGTCAAATCAATAATATATGAGCAATTCAATTATAGTTCGAGTGAAGTCCAAGCCTAGATGCCATATTAAGTGCATCGAATGCTTAAACTCAGTTAAGCCTTAAGTCTATGCGTTATTGGGAATGTTGCCTCATTGCTTACAGGTTGCATCAATATAAACTTCATAAAGCCCCATGAAGACCAGCAAGAAACAATACTGAGAACGTCATACCGCCCTTGTTTTCCCAGCAGGTACAGTGTCGGTATTGGTGTTGCCAATCAATCGATAGCTACATCGGAAAACCCAACAATAATAGTCGGTATCTGGATATGGAGATTTTATATTGTCAAATGGGCAGAATTTACCTGAGTAAATCTACTCTGTGAATATTACCTTCGTCTTTTTCTTTTCAGTTACGTAACTGGAGATGAATCTTCTTTAAAACAAAGTTGTTATTTAGTTGCTTTTAATTTCATGTTAACGACTGGAAGGACTTCAACAAATGAAGACACTGTAATAACTCTCTAAGAATCTAAATGTATATAATATTCAACCCGCTGCGTTAATCCATACAGTTCTAATTTTAGTTACCAGAGCCTTGAATCAATTTCAAGTGTCTTTCAGTCACCAACACAATGCATTTCATCAACGGCCGGAGCTTTATTGTCTTTTTACGATGATGATATAATGTGGTTCATTCAGTTTCCAAGCAGGGGACCTCGCTTTTGTTTCAGTGCAAGACATGTGCATTATAAAGCCGTCAGGCATTCAAATTGCGAATTTTCCACTGTCAGTTCTGACTGCGCATCAAACGTAACACTTGCAGATTTTCGCATTGGAAACAGTTATATTGCACCCATCCCGGCTGCACGACTCATTTAGCCACAGGTGTTCCATGCACTTCAAAAATTGCTTTGAACAGCACATATTACAATATCCTGCTTTCAGACAGTTGGTTCTTTCATGTAATCTATGAAAAGATTCTGCTCCCGGAATTCAATTCGCAATGATGCCAATATATATATTATATATATGAGCATACTTTTGAAATGACTTTTGATGAAAAAATTTCAATCTTTTCCACATTATGTCAAGGTCAAACACTTTCTGAAAAAATCACCCTCAATCTGGCATTCTTGATTTATACGTGTACTTTATGAAAGCAACGGCTCAACCCGTCCACACGCCAGACGCCGTTGGTCCTTGACTGAAAAACAAATACAGCGCCGCGAAGAGCATAATGATTAAAAGGATATTTTTGACATGTTTTAATTAAAACTTTGCGTTTCGCGACGCAGGTTCTCAACATAAATTTGTCGAGCGAAGGATATTGGTGTTTCATATCCAATTGTTAAAAGCACCAAACTCTGATTTACTCGTCATAATGTGGTCATTCCAAGCACAAAATCGTGGCTATTTAATTCTTCCAGCAGCCTATTGCAGACTTCAATCGAGAAAGCACCAACGCCCAGTCCGAGTCTGCAGTACCGTTGAAGAAGGAATTTAGGCGTATCCCAATTCTTAATGGCGCATAACTCACACGCACCATTCATATTAGTTTATGGTCAAAGAAACGACTTCTTTGAGAAGACGACCCTCAAGCCACATGCCTCCAAGTGATCTAATAATAAAACCATATGTGTCAGTTGGGCATTATGGAGAAAAATAATACCACACCTTGAAGCCGTTTTTTCAACTCAACTTTATCACCTGCGGTTTTACTGGATTAATGTCCTGCATCGAATAGACTTCCCATTCTTCCCCGTATACCTTGCACTGATACAGTTACACAACAATAGGCACGTTTTAATAAGCTGTTGGGCTGAATATATATAAATTTTTAAAGGCATGCGATGACTAATTGAATTTGCTTCAATTATACTGCGAGCAAGCGCTAATTATGCTCATAATGTTATGAATGGAACAAAGTAGTTCAAATCATTGATACACCATGATGATAGCTGACTGTAAACAAGACTTCCTACACCTGAGGCTCCTATGACTGAAACGAAAACCAGTTATCCACAACTTCCAATCATCCTTATCCTTTGTCGCCCATTCAAGCATCAGGGTCTCGGCCACGTTATGGATCATGCATAAGTATATCACGCCCTTGTTTTTGAAAACAATCAGTAAATCATGTACGCATTTAATACAATTACCGCTTCAATACGGAAGGTATCCGAATGCTTTGGTCATTAATAGCGTATTAGATAACATCGCCCTTCTGTAAATTGCAATATTTGGCATATCCTTCCATACGCCTTCTCTTGTAGGTCAGTCTATTGTACGCATGAGGTAGCCTTTGCCGGGGAAAAGTACTTGTGGAGCGACATATGCCCATTATACATTCTAAAGAAATTTCGCATCCACGGAGAACAGTTCAAAAATATATATTGTGCTCTTGAATTACACCGCTCGTGTTTCTATTACCCTGTCGGACAGGGCCTGTCCCCTTACAAGGTCTGGAGTCCAGACTGGTACTTTCTTGTGATCTCTACTTATAGCCCAATAAGCGTACATAAATTCACTCGGTCCGTTCAAGAGTCATGAGAATTCGGTAACATCACGAAAATTCCAGGTTTGGTGTTGCATAACAGTTCTCAAACCTAATCTTGCATTGCTGCTTTGAACTGAAGTCGCAGAGAGACAGACAATTTTGAAGGCATATGATTAGGTCAAAGTGATGGGTGCCCCAACGCCTCTCATGTCCAATATGTTCGTAGGTCAACGTTCCAATTGATTTTCTGCTGGGCCAGTTTCTGCTGCACACGAAGTTTATTAAATATTATTGACAATAAAGCACAATAAAATCACGAAAGTATTTAGGCTACGCAAGTCACTCTTAATACTGATCAAGGTCTGATATCTATTCAATTTCCCTACTGGATGCCGTCATAACCTGCCAAATCAATAATATTACGTATATTGCCCTGTCAAACTTGGGCATTGATGTGATTGCGTGCACGTCCGGCGTAAGTAAAGGTGTAGGACATCCACCGCGTGGCTGAACGACCCCTAACTTTGGACTAATGAATTAACCTAAAAGTTTGCCTGTTAAAGGCCGTAAAGACGGGATGCAGAGGCGAACACTGATTCTTTCGGGATTTCAATTAACGTCAACGTGTAATCGTACGTTAGTAGGCTGCTCTATTCCGTTATGCAACTGCATGAATGAACAAGCAGTAAAATAAGACATCACTATAGCTGAAAGTGATTGACAACCAAAGAAGCGTACCATTCCAATGTTTTGTCAGATTAGACAAAAAGCACGACCATCGAGCTAAAGTCTTAATTGACATGCCAGTTTTTCAATGAGCTTACAATCTTGCAACTATATCTGTAACAGATCTCCCTCGTTTCGGCTTAAATTGATATTTTTTGCCTTGAAAAAACTAATTTATGCAATAACCGCTTGCAGTTTCGAAATGCAGTTCTGTGTATATTTACCCACCCTCATAACATTGATTAGTATGAAACAGAGATTTTTAAAGACAGAACATTACCTTTTTGTTTTGGTCAATTCATTATGTCCAACGACGACCTTCTATGGCCAAGTGTTTTACAAGCACATTACACTCCATTATGTCATGAATACAATTTGGAGTCTCGTAAATTTAAAATAGTCCGTATGTGGTAGTATCTGTATTGTAACCAACTTCATGGAAAAGTGTTAATTGCCCAATCGTTACTTCTCTTTGTTACAAATTATGAGCGGTGAGATACACTTGTTGTGATCATTATTACTGCGCGCTAGCATTGGACATTTTCCTTCAACATTGTCAACCTTCCTGTGGGCTATAGTTTCTTTGTGTATCAGCCTGATATCATCGAATGTGTACTTGAACGAATTATGCAGGCATGTGCCCTTCCATGTATTGAAATTGGATTAGTTACTTTACTTTCAACCCGAACGTTTAACAACAAGTTGGATTTATGTATAGATTACAAGTAGCAGTAAACTCCTTACTGTAGGGGAGAATCAGAACCGTTCGCCAAAACGGAAACAAAAGCCTCTAGCCCGGTCTTGTCATCCTCGTCAAACGACCCGACCGCTTCGGAATCGATGTCCAAAACTCCTATCAGTTGCTGTGGATAAAAAACGTTCTTCATTTAATTCTGAAGGAAATTCTGGGAGCAATTATTACATAAAAGCCCATGAATCTAGATCTTACACCATTCAGCTTGATAGGAACTACGATTTCCGAGTTTGATGCTGAATCACACGCAATATGACCAGGAAAGTCATGCACGTTTACAACGATTTGGGTTTCTTCAGTTTTGGCAGCCGCACCGCAAACTCCGCGTCCAAATTTTATTCTCGTGCAAGCAACCTGAATCAATTCCATTAGGATTAGCTTTGTCCACAAGGTTAAACCAACAGAATATACATACAGATTTAGATCAATCTATTTACCTTTCCCTGAAATGGGCCCAGATACAAAGAATTTGGATTTTTTGCATCAACCAAGTAAAAGCCTGCCCAGTTGATTCGGTGTTCCTGGAACCATGTCAGGCCTTGCATTCCTTGGAAGAGCAGTGCTGATGCATTAGAAAAGTTAGTCACCTAAAATTATAGTTTCGTCAACAAATAAGAATTTTCTCTAGAATAAAGTTTCCCACAGTTTTCCTCGTACCCAATTTCGGTCATCTTCGATCAAGTGTGTGAGCAATTCGTGGAGCTTCGCGTAAAATTCCTGTTTCGTGAGATTCGGATTGATGTCGAAAACAAACATTTTGGGATTCACAAATTGTCTAGCTTGTAACTCGTCTTAGGTATTACAGCAAGTGAAGATTCAGCTTTCTGACTTTGAGCGAACACTGACGCTCGGCAGCTAAAATCATTTCCAGATATGGGCTGAAAGTAGGGGCATGAGATTTTTGTCGTTGACAGCCAGGGCATCCACATGCTGTATGCTTGTACAAATCATATACATGCATATAATGGCATAACTGTGACCCACATTTTTGTTGAATTTGAGTAAATGAAGCTTTGTGATTCATCATCCTAGCATGTCATTCTAGTGCCATAATTTCTTATGCGGTAAAGCAAGAAAAGCATTGTTCGAACAAATTGCTTTTAGTAAAAACTTAATAAATTAAGCTCAGTCAGGCTTCATTTTGTACTAAAATTCGATATAAGTTAATGCATAGCTGTTCAAATCTGTAATGCTTAATTTCACATTGGCCTTCTTTCAGTAGATACTTAAAGTCAATGAAATCACCAAATCAGACCAGACAGCAAACTACATTCATCACGGTTTAGCATGATATATATGAACGGCTGATGTTAAGTAAGTATCGTTGTATCATAACGATGGCGCACTGACTAAGATGTACATGAATGCAAGCTAGGTCGACAGTGCTGGTACTTTTGCTGGTGACATGAGATTATCCTATCCGTCTTGCAAAATATCAATTCCAAACAACAACAGTGGTTACAGTTGAGACACTTCAGTTCGACAACTAAAGTTAAGGCTATATTCCCACACTAACTCATTGATTTGGTCAATCCTTTGCAATCTTTCTTCAATCCCTGGCGAAATTTGACAAGTTCAGTAATGATCTTGACTGATACAACGGTAATCCGTAAAAATGTAGCCATAATCTATAAATGATCATGCTGAAATTTGTTTCATGGTCAGCATAATACAAAGTCTTGAGGACACAAAAATAACGCTTGTAAAAACTTGTGGCAGCCCATTTCATCCCAATTGTTTGTGTAAAACTTATTTAAGCTATACGCAACATCGTTATTGTCACATGTGCATTAGCCTTTTTCAACATAAACTGCAAGAAAACTTGTACGTGTGGTGCACTTAAGGTTGAAACGTTCCATAACAATGTTTCAGAATGAAGGTCACTCAAGAAAAAGCAAAATGCGCAAAAATTTACTTATTGAATTTGCAGTGTAAGAACACACCATAGCGGTCAATCACAAATTCAGTGCAGATTTTTTTGGTATCTCGGTGGTGACTAAACACCATACAGTCAAACAACTGAATAGTTTACTTGCCTGTGGTCGCAAGTCGTAACTAGAAACGAATTACATGCTATAATTCATCTTTGGAGCTAATCTGAATTATTCAGCATCGCTAACAAATCAAGGCATAACATAGGCACCTTTTAAAAGAAGAACATACTGAGAAAAATCAATCCTTCCAGCGACCGCAACTCCCGGCGGCCGGCGAACCTCCGGCCGAAAATTGATTTTAAAAAGTGTGTCATGTCATAAACAGCACGAATTTCGCAGAATTATGATTCCAGTATGATTCCGGCGAAGGCGTTTATTCAAGCCTGTCCCTAACGCTCGAAGAAGGCGAATTTAGGGATCATGTAGTACTCGAACTGCAGGCCGTCCGTAAGACGATAAAGTTGTATATAGATACATTTGTAGGTGTTGTGGCCAGGTGTGCGATTGTTGCTTGGGATTGATGTAAAGGAAGGTAGATGAATGCACGAAATCCCTTTGATTGTGCTTGAGGAATGTAAGAGCAGGAGGATGAATTGGCGACGCTGTTGCACCAAAGAAGCGTGCGTACCTGTTCGATGCAACAATTGACTGCAGACACACGTCCAAGAAGGAGCACAGGAGAAAAGAACGAAATTTCACTCTCGCTCTCAGTCAATCACCAAGGCATTCAGTCAGTAGTGGCCCGCAGTTTCGAATGTTGCCAGGTCGCAACCACCTGTTCTCTCCGATACTGCCGTTAACGTACACGCTGTAGCAATCCTGTCTGGACAAGGAGCAATTACGTTATTACTTAGGTGAACTTTAAGTGAACTGCCTGTCTGTGCTGTCGATCTAACCGGAAGTCAGGAAATTCCTGATATAGAGGATTTATTTTGTGATATACAATTTGGAACTCTCTTCCAGGTAAGCAAAAGCGACAATTAATTTTAAAAAACATCCTTACTCAATGTTGGGACTCAGTAATGTATGTTTCCCGGCACGCATAATTTTAATACAACTGAATAGAGAAATCATGCTCGAGAATTTCGCCTATTTTAAGTATACTTTGTCGATTAGAAACAATGCGTGTTGGGAGTATTTATTGCTCAAGGAAGTTGGCAACATCGTTTATGATTGCAGAAAAGCAGGTAAACGCAGTGAAATCAATTCGATAATCACAGAGGAAGAAAAAGAATCAAGTCTGTAGGAAATGCATAATTGCATGAATCTGTTGTTATAGTGCTTAAGCTGGTATGTGGTGGATAGACGCAACGTTTGTTACCATAACATTTGTACTGCTGAGGTTGCATGACGGGCTCTCAGGTTTCTGGTATACAACAAGTGGTCAAATTATTCAAGCAAGAGGAGAAAATCCTGTTTCTCTACTACATTTTGATATTGGACGTGACTGTTGAGAAAAGCTAAGTTTTTTAAATGTATCGTCTCGATGCCAGCCATGAAATAGTAATATTAGCAATAAATTGACGTAATAGCAAAATATTACAAATGAGGATGTCCTCACGTTAGGAGAAGGCAGCCGGAAAGTTGCAGATGTAGAAGTCGCTGAAATTTATTCCAGTGCGTGTCACTTTTAGGCGTCGTATGCGGAGGAACTGATAACTTTTATGGCGATTGCTCAGGTATGATATGGATGTGCAAGTCAAGAAAAAGAATGATGCGAAGAAATGAAAGTGCGAATCGTTATTAAAACGAATGTATATGGTGATTGGGAAGTTGATTTATTTTTTGAGTACGACCGCAAAAAGCGAATGTATGTGCGCTAGCTTCCCTCTTATGTACACAAATGTCAGCCATAAGTCTGATGACCGAGGGTCTATTGTCTGGTGATGCATTAAAAGGAAAAGGAAAAAGTTCTGGCATTCTTCGTCTTGAAACGTCTAAATTACCGGTGATATTGAACATCACCTGTCGTATTCAAAAGCTTGCGTGCACTCGCATCATTTTGCTTTGCAAAAACCGTTGCTGATCTAAGCAATTTGCAAATGGTCGAACACCACTATACTCGTGCAAAAACAATTAACAGTTCATGATCATGTTTGTTGGATACTTTGCTGCTTACATGTGGGTAGTGGTTTTTAAAGTTAACCGCCTGACTCACGGTTATATAACGCAGCCTGCAGGGGAAAAATGTTGCAGACTGGTTTACGAAGTAAGCATGCTCAATGTCTCAATAAAAATGTCATAATTTGCGGGAAAATATTACGCTTTGTTTATATTATTTGGAGGATGTAGTCGAGCACCCACTTCCTTCCCTCTAAACAGGAAAACAGTTGATTCTTTTCTGTTCAGTTCTGATCAAGCAGTAGGGCAGTAATAACGAGAGGCTCCTAAGAGATCAAGACATTTGTAAAATGATTCTTCTGGCTGAAAGTTCAGTTAATAGTGGTAGAAGGAAAAAACATTCCATGCCAAAAAAAGTTTACTTAACAACCAAAAGTTTTTCGGAAAGCCGCGACTGTTTGAGCCTTGGAGAGATAGGTTTGGCTTGAAAGCGTTCAAGTTATAAAGGGGTGAAAAGTAAGACAATTTATGCAGAAGGGGGTTAAAATGCAATGTACTTACGCAGCAAAATCTATGCAAGACGGAGGCTGTCGGAATGATGATATGAAAGTGGAAAAGCAAACAATTTATTATTCACGAACCAGTTTTCACTTGTAGGAGGGCTCTGTTTTGCAGATATGTAACAAGAACCTGTACACCCAGACAAAAGATCGCTAAAAATTGTTTAGTATATAATAGCTACGTTGAATACAAAACGGTGGACAATAAATTGACGTAATTGATACCTGCAGTGGGTTTTCGAAAAACTTTTACTATATTTGTTGACAGTGAAAAGATTTGACAGGAGTTGAGGATCTCAAAAATTGCCAGGCACGACATGATTTAAAGGTTAAGAGAGTTGAGGGCCAAGCGTCCGTTCAGCGCTTCGTGTATAGTAATTTAATAGAAAAATGTCAGGTTACACGACGGATTCTGAGAGAACTCTGTAGGCAACGATGATGACAGCTTGGGCGTTACATAATGACAAATGCAAACAAGCTGAACAAAAAATGAAGATTTCATTTGTGAAGCAACAAGGTGAGACCGGAATTGGAAGATTTTTGCGAGATCATATTACCAATTTGCATAAAGCTGATAATTATGTCACGTCAAATAGCGCTTGTCTTCATTTTCTTTGCAGGCATTTGGTGGTTTAGAGCACAGGATGTTTTGCACCTCAATCTACCAATTGCACAACACTAATTTAGGAAACGACACGATTTTTTTTTTGAAGAATCAATGTCTTGTATTGCGCTCTTTTAATTGAGCCCTTGAAGGTTTAATGAAAACACTGATGACGTTGTGTACTCTTTTGTCCTTTTAAGGCCCTTGCAATATGTAATTAGGCCTAAAATGTAACGAATAGCTTTGAATAAAATAAATTAAGTTCAAAACTCAAGAATGAGAGGGAAGATGATCACAGCAAGTAACGAGATTTTGCAAAGATGTAGGGCTGAAGTAAAAATATCAAGCAGTAAAAAATGCTCGAGGGGTGGAAGACATAAAGTGAAAATACGCTTCGCTAAAGCATGTAAAGGAGGTCATTTATGGTAAACCTAATTATTACGGAGTGATGATGAGATTAGGAACATTGTGCCCGGGATGAAGAACGGATAAAGAAATGTTGCAAAAATATGGCCGGCAAAACATCTGAAGCGGCGACGGCAAGAGATGCTCTCACACACTAAACGCTGCTGCATTAACAGCTATAGGCAAAGTGTCAGTAAAGGTTTAAAGCGAGTGTGAGAAGTGTTGTGAGTTGGTACAAATAATGTTCAAATAATTAATCGCGTCCGCGTGGTAGAAAGTTTTGCCGGAGGTAACAAAAATGCCTGAGAGCCGAGTAGGTTGTAATGAATTCATTATTACCCCCAGCACACTGCACTAATTTATCCCCAGGAATGAAAGCGAAATCTGTCAAATTTAAAATGTTATTCGACTGTAAATGCCTCTTGATTTGTACGCCAACCAGCGTGGTATTGACATTGAACTTGTAAATTGCCTACTGCGTACAGCTTGACGGAAAATGACTATTATTTCGCAGTGAACCGAAATTTCATACAATGGCGTGTGATCATGGGATCACGATTCTAAAAGAAGGTAGATATGCGGCACACAAATGTAAAATCTGTCAGTGAGTTTCGGCAAAGTTCGGAAGTTAACTTTTTCTTTCATTTTAAATTTTATGCTGGGGATTTTCACAAGGAACAATCCTGTTGAAACTGCTCTTCGAAAGAAATCAGTTCTGACAAAAGCGGTAATTTGTCCGACCTTCGATAACTGATAGCAGCAATTTTTCTGAATTGGTTTTGCCAAACGCAAAAATCATTAGTTTAGAGAGCAAAGGCGAAGTTCATGTCATAATATATCAATTATTGTGATTGTGATGTTCAGGAAATACTTTTAATGTTGTCAAATTCAATCTGATATGATCAGCTAATTTGAAATACGGCGTTTGGACACAGATTGAAGTAGTGTAGATAATTTCAAGATATCGGGCAAATTAAATTTGAATCGTGCCTACCTTCTTCAGTTTGACTCTAGTAGACAGGAAATATGCTTCTAATATGAGCAAGACCAATAAGCTGATGGTTTCAATTACGTACATGCAAGGTTGCCGTACAATACTGTTAGTAGTCACGTAAAATTGGCATTGAAGCCTGAATGGGGTAAATCTCCATCCATACGTATATATATATATATATATGAATTTCTTGCAAAAAGCAGACACTAATTACAATCAAGCTAAGCTTTTCAAAAAATACGAAAGCAATTTTGCGTATAATTGAATTTTGGATTGGGCGTTTGATACCGTTGCTCTTGAAAATTCTGCTTGGACTTGAGCGTGTCAAAATTCAAGAACACTTTTGATGATGACGAGCTTTTGAATTGGTACAAAAGATGTTGGTCTGTGTTGGCAAGTCGGCCTTTGCCTTTGGCTTGGATCAAAATAATAACTGTAATAATAGCATCGTCAAGTCACCGAGTAATTTGCTCCGAATGTGAGTACGTGGGCGGAACAATCGAGAACCTTGAAGCTGATTGGGAAAAAGAGGTAGTTATTTTCGAGCTGAATTTCGCGGGGGCAAATCAGCAAGAACAATATTCAGTGTTAATCTTGACCTTGCTGACAGAGTATGCATTGCAGTTTTTGAATAGATTTTTTTATTCTTTAGCTACGCTGCCGTTTTATCAAGTCTAAATTTAATTTTTGATTTTTGTTGATTCGATGGAGGTTACCTCCGTGTTAAAGGTGGTAAATTTGTTCTATTTTCTACTACATTAATTTAGATGACCATGAGTTTACTTGGCTAGCAAATCTGCACGGAAAAAGTCGCACCCTGGGTCATATTTGTTGTATTACTGTAAATTTGAATCTTTATTGTTCGACTGAGTCGCAGATAAGAAAACGATCTTCTCATAAGTTATGCCCTCTCGAACTCTGGTGTTTGTTTGAGCTGATTGAGGAATATGATACAGGTCAGGGGGGAAATCACGAGTCATTTCTGCTCGACAGCGTAATTTATGGGGTTTCCTTGGCGTCACAGACACGCAAAACTTGCGACTTTTTGTTAGATTTGCTATTCTTAATTAGCCGGTCAAACTAACTTCAACATGGACATGCATGGATGAAAATCCCTGTTTTGTAGCTCATCTACACTTTTTACTACTTACGCCGTTCGGAAAGATTATGAAATCTGTAAGGGTTGAAGAGTACTTGACGAAATCGTGACGATCCTGACTTAACCTGTCAAAATAAAGCTTGAGATGAATGGACAGAGGTTATGTGTACATCTTATGAAGCTAATAATTCTCAATCTGACAAGAAGAAAATACGATAGCAGAATAATCGCATGCACACGAATGTGTGAAGAGCAATAATTAGCTGTCTACAGACATATTAGCAATTCATAAAGACTTGCAACAATTAGCGTAACGGCTGAAAACTTGTAATTGGGGAACTTACCAAAATGTGTGGTAGCGATTAACAATCAGTTTTATTATTAATATTTGCAAATTTTCCTCACAACTCAAAATGTAAGCTTTATCAGCCAGCAGGGAAGAAATTAAAGAGTGCCAAACAGTATGTAATCAAGCGGCCAAATGTCAAGTCATCCTTACGTCGCACGCGTCCTAAAAGTGTTCAGACCAGCGTGGCATATGCAACATGTTTGCTAGTGAACTCGTATGTGGTCGATGCAAAAGTCCATTTGATGAATTAGCTGTTAAGGCACGGAATTTTGCAAGAGGTAAAGTAGTCAACATAATCATCATCGGTTCATCACTCGAAAGAGTGAGCAATTAAGATTAGTAGTAATTGTTGTAGTGTAAAGAGAATGACTTAACGTTCAGCTGAACGTTACGTTATGGCATAATAAAGCGCAATCGCTGTTGATAGAGGATGTAAACAAGTCACGTCTTCTTCCTCCACTTCCACTTTTGCACCTTTTTCAAGATTACTTCACGTTATATGTCATCGCGGCATTTTGTTGCTTGAGTGTGCGTCGTGGGCTCATAAAAGAACATTGTTTTCTGAAGATGTTCGAATTTATATTTCATTCTTATTACTTGGGCGTAAAAATCATCAGTGGTGTCCGCTACGACAAGAAAATATATAAAAACATAATTAACATAATTAATACATGGGTTGAGCAAGCTTATAACGTTGAAAAATGTGTGACTTATCATTCTCAATTTTTCTAATTGCATCTTTTTTCTAACTTGTTTTTCAGATCTTGACCCTTTGACAGACGAAAAGGGGTAATGAGGAGGAGGTTGCGTTAAGACTTTTTCAAGACTGCAGTAATTAACAAAGACGTCAAGATGACCAGAAAACGAGCTCTGATTCACCTTGTCGGGTGGCCGGTATTAGCATTGTTTTTAGTAGCAGGTGAGTTTCATTTTTGAATATGTGAGTTATGCTTAAGACTAAGACAAAACCGAAGTAAGCCAAGGCTCGTGATGCATGGTCAAAGATGGCAAAGATGATTGTGTCTAATAATAGAATGTGTCGCATGCACACTCTGGTCACAATTGCGCATTGTCGAGCCCACAAGGTTCACGGAGAGCCTTAAGGTGCTCACAAAGGAACAAATCGTTATTAATTAGTCTACACTCGTTGGGCAAATGACAAAGCTAAACACTGTGAAGTATCATTATCGTCAAAAAGACGGAATAAGCAGATTTACGTACAAACACTTTATATTTTGTTTGCTATTTGAGTCAAGGAAAGCATATTTTTCAGGTGGAGGTTTTTTAAGGCTGCGGTAGGACTTGAATGATGGCGCTAATAAAGTTAAACTGTCCGAGACTCTTGAGTGGTTAAGGCAAGTTTATAAATAAGCACATTCAATGAGAGTGTGGCATGTGTAAACATTATTATGCCGGCAAAAAGTGCGAGTCTCAATCGGCAATGTCGCGGTTGGTGGATTTACCTTGAACAAGAAGGCAACAATTACCGCGTTACTGGGAATCGTTTTGATGTTATCACAGATTATCATGACCGCTACAGAAGCATATAGCGTTTGGAAGGGATTAAGTGCACCTTGGCTGAAACAGGATGTGTGCAGCTTGTGACCAAGTGCTGAAGAAGTTGCAGGAAAACTGGCCATTTAGATCTTTGTTAGATAACAGTTTGCGTACGCTGGCGAGACATGTAAACTGTGTCATGGAATTCATACTCTGGTTTTAAGAGATACAGATTCAAGTACATGGACAAGAGCTTGAGAAGTCTTTAGACTTGGCAATTTATTGGTTGAAACGCTAACATGGGTAAATCTAGCAGAGTTTTCGCAGGTTTTTGAGAACTTCTTGGTAATGACATTCGTACTGAAGCTTCCGACTAATGCTTCTTGGGAAGCTGTAATAAAAACTACAGGAAAGACTTTAAAAAACATGTTAAAAAGCTCCAGGAAGGAAGGGCTGCTAAAGCTGAACAAGTTACGGAAGCTTCTTTGTCCGGAAAGTTGATAGAATGAGGTAGATTGCGTAAAGATGTAGGCAGCTCATTGTTTGCAACGGAGTACACGTACCTGTGGAAACGCAAAAGTGAGTGAATTACAGTTTGAGGTTTTTTGAAATTAGCTGGTGGTGGAGAAGCAATCAAGAGAATACGGTTAAGTTGAACCCATAATATATATAAAGTTTATTTTGCGTTCCCCCCTTACTAGAAGGCGGCTGCAAAAGGAAAATGATTACAGGTTTTAGTA